>RJWM01002149.1:97274-135604 GCA_004363535.1 Dasyprocta punctata | reverse complement strand
GGCACCGGGGATTGAACTCACAACCTCGTGCCTGCCAGGGCAGGCGCTTAAGGCACTGAGCCAAACTCCCAGCCCTAGTTTTTTGAAGCAGGGTCGCACTATGTAGCTCAGGCCGGCCTTGTGCTCGCGTTGTAGCCCAAGCCGGCCTCGAACTCACAACGCTCCGCCTACCTCAGCCTCCCGAGTGCTGGGATTAAAGGCGTGTGCCACCACGCCCGGCTAGTAACAAATTCTTATGAAGTAGGTAGAAACAAGACAACAGTGTTCTTTATTCTTTGTATACTAAAATTCCAGCAGAAAATGTCTAAAATTTCCTGAAATAAATGTAAGGTGCTGGACAAAACACTTTAGATGACTTTTTAAAAACACAAAAAAACACTATGAGTTAGGTAAATAGCAATATCATCACTGAGAAAAACAAAGATTTAGGAGGTTAGGCAACTTGTCCAAAGTCACGAAATATGACTGAACTGGGGCTTGAATCAATTTTCATACTAAAGACTGTATTTTTAAACACTATGTCGTAAAACTTTGTTATCTATTAAAAGAAATTATAACACTAAATCGATTGGGAAACAAGGTTGAAAGCATAAAAGAGCCAGAGAGGAAGAGAGAACAAATCAGTCACATTCACTTATGTTTCTTCTCTGTATCACAGACATGAGTTCTGCTAAATAGTAATGCAGGACTATTTTTGGACTTCTAATGCAACACACACGTGGATATTTTATGTGCATTCACGCACAAAGCACATACATACTTATTTTTAATAATACATGTTTGCAGTACACAATGCTTACATTCTTCATTCGTAAATGTATGTAGTACATTTTAATTCTGTTTTCATCTCCTCCCCTCACCTACACCCCCTTTCTCTTGATCTCCTTCTAATTGGAGAAAGATCTCCCTTCTTTCTATTATGTATTTTTTATTTTGGATTTTATTTATATTTTGGGTTCCTACATATGTATGTACCTTCTTCAACAGAGTTCTATTATGAGGTACTTTTAAAGCTAATGTAATACAGTCCTTTGTCCTGCTTTGTTTAATGAGTTATAATTTATATGGCCTAATATTGACAAGCAACACTTCTGTTTTAGGCTGTCATACCAATTTATCAATTTTGAGAATTGTGGCAAAATGATGAATACTCTTAGTGCTATTAAGAAGTAATCTTGTAAAATGTGACTTTCACAGGTAGATTCAGGTATCTTTCACTGTCATATTCTAATAGCACCAAGGGAAAAATGTGAGGATAAGTTTTTTAAATGCATAGATTCTCAAAATTTTCCTTCATTAGAATTTTTATTCTGTAACCACAGTAGATTCTTGTGTGCTGAAAAAAAAAGTAATGTACCTGGCATCTACTACTTTTAAAATCTACACTAATAAAGTTTAAAGGAAAACAATATTTGACAAAAGCAAATTCTCATATCTCCAAATTAACAATTAACTCTGAAAATCAAAATATATAGCATAAAAACTATACTGTAACTATTTCACTGTTTTTTTAATATTAGTAATTTTAATGCCATTTGAAACATTTATAATCTCATAAATTTCAAAGAATTATTTTATAACCTGGCTTAATTTGTGTGAAAATATCTTATATGAATGCCAGTTGTACTTCTTTGGAAAGACAAATGTAAACCTATTTAGTGATCTGATTTTTCTCTTTCATCTTGTCTCCAGTTTCTGTTTAGATTTATAATGTTCATTGTTTCCAATTTTAACAAATCACCTAATGGCAGAAAGGAAAATATGTTAACCTTGGAATTATTTGCAGTTGGAGAAATCCCTTTTGTCTGGCCCATACAGGGCCTGCAATCTGTTTTAAACACAGATTGTCTGTCTTTCGTCTGACAGCCACCAAGCTGCACAAATTACTTTCTGCCTGTTCACCTGTTTGCAGCTGTGTCTGTAAGCTAAAGATTCTGCAGTTTGACTTGAGCAACCACTTCAGGATTGATGACATGTGCTGCTGATAAAGTGAGCAATTTGAAGAAATTACTGGCTATAGTTATTGAAAGACATCTGGGCATGAGCTGAGAAGTAGAAGCCTTCAATCATATGCTTGCAACCTGCAGTGGCGGCAGTAGTGTTTGAAGTGATACCCTACTAAAGGCAGTTAGCCCTGCCACTAAATAACCAAGCAATATATGGAACATGTAATCTCTCAAATGAGTAATAAAAGGTCCTGTCTTTTAGCTGTAAAAAATTTAAAGTTTGGTCTTTTCTTTAAAATATTATTTGGGAAATAATAAAAGGCAACAATTAAGCTTTCCAGTTCCCTGTTTTTCTGAGTTAACTTCATATTTCCTCTGCAATGAAATACGTCAAGCTGTTACTACAGTTATAAAAGAAATGATCAACATTCACTGAAAACACACAACATGCCCTACACTCTGACCCTAGAAGAACTTCCTATCCATTATCTTAATACATCAATATTAATCTAGAATTATTATTCCCTTTCTCTGATGAAAAAATTGGAACTAAAGATCTAAGAACTAACATCACACAGCTATGAGAAATAGGACTAGGGTTTGTCTGTATCCTGACCAAGTTTTTTCAGATATACTTTATTCTCTTTCTGTCCTTTTTTAGAATTTTCTGATTTCTTAATGTACTTTTGTTACATGATATATCATCCATTTTGTCAGAAACATTCTATCCATCAGGTCAGTCATTAGGAGATATGGTTTTTACTGACTTTCTGTCTCATTATACAAACTTACTCCAAATCAAACTGTCGACATGAATTGAGAAGCACAATTCAAGTAAAATTTAAGGCTCATAAGGCTAATGGCAATGTAAAAAACTCAAGATTCTTCCCACATCTGCTGAAATTCCATAACAGTGAATAAGATGAAAAGATACGTCATGCCTACTATCAAAGAAAAGCAAATCATGCCCACTAAAATGCTGCTGAAATAACTTTATAAAAATATTGACAAGTTTGAAATTGTCAATAAAAAAATTTAGAAAAACACACAAAACATTAGTGAAATACAAGATGACAAACTATGAACTCTGAAAAAATTTACAACAATATAAGAATAATAAATATATAGGTCTATACTATAAAACACAAATGTGTTTCAAATGTAAAACTGATACAGGATTATACTGTAAAAGGTTATTTAAAAATTATATTTTAATATATCATCTGCAAATAATGATAATAAGTCTGTATATATGTATATGTAAGACAACTAAAATGAACATATTGCTGAATGTATTAGATATTGAGAAAGAACAGTTAATACTCATATGATTAGATCAATTTTACATGTCTATATCTGTTAATGTAAACAACCATTTTGAAGATAACGATACGCAATATTGCAACCATTGTCAAGTTTCTATCATCCTGTTTTGTAAACCTGTAATGTTACTGTTGTGCATTCACTCTAGTCGTTTGTTTGTCTCTTTTGCTTTTTGTCTTTCTTATATGTGTCTTTTTTCTCTTAAATAAAAATAGACAAAAAAATTATATTATAAAAGGTTATTATAAAAGGTTACATACAAATTATAAAAGGTTATTTACAAATCAGTACAGATAAAATACACCAAGATAAAGACCATAAATTAAAGGAAAACCAAAAATAAATATCACCATTCAGACAACCAGTTCTCATCACATGTTGTCTAAAAATTCTTAAATTGTACACACATTTGAAATATAGAAAAAGTTAATACCTTTGAAAATGGCTCAATTAAAACATACTACTAATATTTAAAAAACTGATTAAAACTAGCTGGTAAATTATGCTAGTTCTTAGGGAAAATGAGCATATCAAACACAAATTAGAAGTGTTTCAAATCTTAATCTAAGTCTAGTTAAGTGACAGATATAAGGAGTCTGATTTGCACATAATAATTTCTTACTTAGCATGGATATGCCAAACAATACATACTTCATTTAAATAAAAGGGATACGTTAAAGGATACAAAAAATGCTTACTTCAAATGTTCTTTTGATTGAATTTTCCATTATTTTTATATGGATTTTAAATTTCTATACACTAATAAAATATTATTCCTCGTATTTATAAATACTGGAATATCCTTAAGAACAAATTTAAATACACTGGCAGTATTGCTAAAAATGCACTATCAAGGGTAAGAAATTGCTCAAAGGGGAAAAGTAACTGGGATAGGAGAAAAGAGGAAAGAAGGAAGGGAAAAGGAAAAAGATATAAATCGGACAGCTAAGATGACTATACTACTAATTCTATTAGTTCTTGGAAAAGAACAATTAATATTTATGATCAGGTCAATTCTCCATGTCTATATATGGTGATGTAAGCAACTCTTGAAGACAACAATATGCAATATAACAACCATTGTTAAATTCCTATCGCCTTGTTTTAAAAGCCTATATTGTTATTGTTTTGGATTTATTGTTGTTGTCCCTTTTGCTTTTTGTATTTCATGTTTTTTCTCTTTTAAATAAAAAAAGCACTATCACTTCAACTTTAAGTTGGAAAGTATACAGTACTTGAAAAAAATAGGAAAACCAAAACATTCACGTTAAGTAGCTATATAAATTTCACATTTCAGTATTCATAAACTAAATTCAACATAGAACCTAGTGACTCTAGCCACAAAAGAGGATGTAAATCATTAATGATTGTAATAAATCAAAACTTTATCTAATGATATAGCAATAATTCTTACACACAAGAAAAACAGTTAATAAATATCATCTATGTCACTATCCTCTTTTATAATGTCATAAGTTCCCATTTTTAATAACAGCTTTTAAGAGACTAAAGTCGTGAGAACATTCATACCACTTCATAACTTTGACACAAAGTGCGTATAAAAAGATTAGACTTTATTTAGTATAAAATCAGTTGGCAGTTTTACATCTGTGCATGCAACATAATAAATACACCAGCTGGCATCTCAAGCACACACACATATGGACTTCAAAACAGAAACTTCCTTATTTGCAGTACTGCCAGGGTAATTTTGTATCCTCTGCATACTACAGACTATTTGTCAGGCCCCTGCAGGTGTGCACTGCACATAAACACACAGCTGTAGTCCAGCAAGCCAAGTGTTCCATCAAACACATAAAGGGAGACCTCAGCAGTTGGATTAGTCATCCCTACAACAGGTCCAGGGAGAACAATATGGGTTAGTATTTTTGGAAAAAGCATGGATGGGAAATTTATGATTATGTTGGTCTTACCAAATGACTGGAGGATTGTGTCATTTTTAAAGTAATGCCTACTTGTTAAGTTTTTGTTAGAATGGACAGAGAAAAATGAAATTTGTTTTTTAGTTTTAAATAAACAGTAATATGGTTTATACAAACAACTGAAAAACAAAATGCAAAAAAGGTTTTTAGGTTTGTTTTTAGATTTTGGAAGTTGGTACAATGGCATGCCCTAGCCATAATATTTACTCATCATAACTAACATAACTTAAAATATTTTCTATTTCTATGTCAACAGACATTTTTAGTCTACTTTTCTATTTATATGCACTTATGATGTATTTTTCAATGCAAACTAATTGAGCCCAAAATTATGCATAACATTTAACTACTTAGAGTTACATGCTGTATTAGTTACAAGCTATATTATATGCTGTGAATACTTTTACATATTTAGCTCTCAATATTTAAAACATTTAGCTGATATGAAAGTACACTAATATAAAAATGGCAAGGAAAATACAGGAAAAATAAAGACACGGCAACTTTTTAATCATTTGAAAACCCCCACAAAATTAAATGTAACTCCATTAACATTATTTAAACAACCTGGCAAGCTCTTCAGGCAGTTGGTAAAATTATGACTCCATTAACTACATTTCCCCCAAAATGCTCGGAATCCACCTATTGACAAAACATGAAAGACAACTTAGAAAATGAGCTTCAAAGCATTGTGCCTAATACACTAATCTTCAGTGAACTGAAGGTCCAAGAGTGGATAACAAGAAATGGAAAGCTCTGTCATCAGAAAATTCATGTTTTCTCATCTGCAATTTACAAATGTACTTCAAATCTCACCCTTCCATGTGAGGCCTCACTTTATTAATGTCTACTTTATTTGGGTCACTAAGATACCATCTGAAGTAGGAAAAGAGAAAATAAATTAGTGGAAAAGAGCGAAAGGTTTAGAATTATTTCATTAAATTCCTTTAAAAGTACATTACTTTAGATCTTATTTCAATGCTTTTTCTAACTATAAATAGGAAATACTTAAGTTCAACCTGGATCCCAATAGTACAGATGTATCACTGACACACTGATCATGGCACTTTAAAACTTCCTGATAATAAAAAAAAAAAAAAATTGAGACTGGCGTGGTGGCTCACGCCTGTAATCCCAGCATTTGGAGCCTGAGGGAGGAGGATCCTTGCAAGTTCAAGACCAGCCCGGGCTACAAAGCGAGCTCAAGGCCAGCCTGAACTGCATAATGAGATGCTGTCACAAAAAAAATAAAAAAAAAACCACCTTCCTAGTAGTGTTGAATGCTTCAGCTTTGTTCTAGTTAAGACTTAACCTCACATCCTAAGAACTTCTCTTAAGCTGTAATTCTGTCTTAAACATTCTGATCAGTATCAGCTGGTACAAAATACTATCATCTAGAAAACTGTCAAAAGATAAGGATGCAAAGAATGTTTTGTCCCATAATTTCCAGATTTTATTTTTAAGACAGAGTTTGTTTGCTGATGATACTGATCTGTGCAGTTCAGGCTGGTCTTGATTGAACTCTTGGCGTTCCTCCTGCCTCAGCCTCCTGAGTGTTGGGATCAGGTGTGCACCACCACCCCTTGCAAGAATATTTAATTTTAATTAACAATCTGTTCCAATTATTTATTACTATGGAGCAACTCCAAAAATATGATGGTTTGAAACAAGGCCCTATTTTTATTTCTTATAGTTTCATGAATTTTCTAGAATTATCTAGGTGGATTTTGTATGGGCCTCTCCCATAAAGCTCAAGTTAGTCAGATGGTGGTTGAACCTGGAATCAACCCCAAGTTTCAAAAGAGCCTGAGATCCAACATGGTTTCATAACATGTTTGATACTTTAGCTGCAAAGCTTGGGACAGCTGAGGGTCAGGCTGCCATAAATTTTTCTCCTCTATGTTAGCCTCTAAATGTGGTTAGCTTAGGCTTCCTGATAATGTGTCAGTAACAGGGACTTGACCTCGTACATAGTGTATGGCTTCTCCCACAGTACATGTTTAAAATGATGCAGGCAGAAACTATAAAGCTCCTTATAAACTAGTTTTGGAGACCAAACAATGTCATCACAATCTACTGATCAGAAGTACATCATAGAGCCAATCCAGATGTAAGAGGAAGGGTCCACAGAAAGGCGTAAATACTGGAAAGATTGACTCCTGGCTTTTTCTTTTTTCGAGTGATTACTACAGCATAGTATTAATACCACTTATTTTTAAACTCATTATTTTCTGTTTTGGCTAAAGATCCATTAATGACTGTATACTTTATTTTGTTTGCTGATAATACTAACCTCCATGAATTTTATTACATGGACTAAAGGATAACAAGGGCATTTCTTTTTATCCAGTTGGCGTCTCTGACTCTGTAGAAATTAAATCTATACCCTAAACTAAAGTTACTTGCATTTTAAAACATCCAAATATTGGAGCTTTGCCTCAATCACCAAAAGAATCAATCTTTATTTTAGAGGTTTAAAATATTTACTCTCAAATACTGAAAAGCTTGTCATTTACCTATGTGGATCATGGCCTGTTAGACCTTTACTTAGTAAATAATTACTAAAAGTTTTAAAAGACTTCTTTAAAAAGTTATGAATGACGAGAATACAGTTAATGATACTAGACAGAAAGAGCCAGCTACCACTCCCCACATATGTCCTTATTTCCCCAAATAATAAGAAAGAATTTTCAAGGGGGCGGGGGTTAGAAGAATAAAATAAGGTGCTAAGCAGAGGGAGAGAAGCAATTCATCATATATATTTATGTAGTGGGGGAGTCTTCTCCTCCCCCATCCTATTTGAAAAACACAAACCATAAAAGGCAAAACTTTCCCATAATTACATGGCATTTTTACAACTGGATAAATAAGTGGGCCTCATACACACCATTCTCCATCACATCAATGCTACACATTTTCCCAAAAAGGGTAAAACTGATAGCTGTTGTGTACATATCCTGATCTACCTACTTAAATGTTCACCCATCAGTACACACACATATGTGCATACACACAAATATACACATTCTTCTCTTAAAACAGGAAGGTGGAATGGTGCAGTTGTATGAGTCTATAACTTACTTTTTGTTAAGTATCAATCTATCCTATATATTTTAATTGTTGTCAAATATTAAATAGTGTAATATTACACAGCAAAGATCAATGTTATATTCATGTAACACTGGTGAATCACACAAGCATTCTGGTGAAAGAAATCAAATAAAAAAGAGCACATACTGTACAGGTCCATTTAAATTAACTTCAAGAATAGGAAAAAAAAAAAAAAAAAACCCATGGACCTGAGAATAAGAACTGTCTTCAGGAATGATGATCATGAGTAACTAGAAGAAGATATCAAGAAACTCACTGACATTGAGTCCAGAAAATTTTCTAAGTATTTCAAAAAATAAGATACAAAACAAAACCACATGCCAACAGACCATTTAGTATCTTTCTTTGTCTTCAACTGCAAATAATAAATTCACTCATAATGCTAAGTTATTATTCACATTTGGAATTATTAATGGAAACTGAGGGTCTGAAAGGCCAAGTAACTTGACCCAAATCCCACGACTAATCAAGTAGAAGTCAAACTCAACCTTTATTAATCCTACTTCAGAGCTATTTTTCCTTTCTTTTTTAATACCATACATTCTAGATTCATTACAACTTTTATCAGAAGTTTGTAGCTGCTTTCTTTATGTAAAAATAAGAGAGAAAAAAGACAAACCTAAGTTTAAAACTTTAAGGCTTTAAAAGAGGAATACCCATAAGTCTGCAATTTGAAAATACAAAATATTTGTTGTGAGATAAAAGTAAAACACCAGCAGTTTATAATACAATGAATGGAGTAAATTGCAAACAAGCAGATAGAAACAACTGGAAAAATCAGCTTTATAACACTAAATGATTATGTTTTGTGGTAGATTTATGAGTAAGTTTTATTTCATTCTATGTGCTTTTGTAGCAAGTCTTGCACTCTAAAACTTATTTTTAATATAAAAACCCATACATAAAATGCTAAATTTTTAAGAAGGGCAGAATAGGGAAACATCCAAAATTTTCATCAACAAAATGCCTAAATAATGGTAATCTTGTACTATGCAATTGTATGCTGCTCTTAACAAAAGCAAGTTACATATGAAACAATTATATATACTGAAACAATTACTGTAATATTTCTAAGTGAAAAGAGGAAGTTCTAGAATATGCAAATGATCTCACTGAAATCTATATACACACTCAACATAGACCTACACTGTTTATGGTTATATCTATATGTGGGGTTGAAAGGAAATTAATTTTAAAAAAACATTTCTTTGCACAACCATATAGAGATTCACATACTAAAATGTATGTATTTAACGATAAATCTTAAAAAGCACATAAATGGTTAAGTTTTGTCTCTTTTATAAACAAATGTAATGAAAAAGTAACCAAAATTTAAAAGGTTATTCCTTCATAAAGTCAGGGAATTATATTACTATATTATAAAGTCTTAACTTGACTACTGTTAAAAAAGCAAGTAGAGATTAAGACATTATTAAACATAATAAAAATAATTAAAACAAAAGAAAAAACAGACTTATTAAAATTGCTAGCTTTGGGAAAATACTAGGAATACCAAAGTAAACTTACAATGATAAATGCTAACTATTAAAGGTAATTAAATTATTCAAGCTACTAAGCATTTCAGACATTTATAGTAGTATTAATAGTATTTTTCCAACCTACAATAAAAAAGCTTTTTATGACAGTTTATTACACAAAACTGCTAAGCCAAAGGGTAAGTATAATTTGGCTGATTCTATCAATTCACACATGAAACTTTATACATTCAAATAAGTAACATCTCATTCTATCTACTTAAGTGCTCAAAAATCAGGATAGAATATACACAACTGTTCAAGAAAACTTCACACAGATGTATCAACCTTCTCACCAAGTAGAAAGGAACTTGCTTCAAAATCAGCAGGGTGTGTATTAAAAGGCAGATGCCTCGCCTACATAAATAGAAATGGCTTAACAACCTGGGTTTTCATGTTGCCCAAGTGATTCTTACAAAGATGAAAGTTTTGAGGTATTGCTTCAAGTCATTTGCCATAACCAAATAAATTCCTTCATTCCTGAGCAAAGTTCTTTAGAGGGGAAGAGATGTTTTAAGTGATCCTAAATACAAGTTTTACCATAGAACTGACAGAAGTAAAATATACTCTTATCATTCTGTAGATTAAGTAACTCATTATAAAGCAATAAAATGTCCACAAATAGTATATGATGTGTTTTGTATATAACACTATTTATGCTTCAATACCCAGTTAATCTTTCCAGAAGTGGTGAAACTATGGCATGAGCACTACAGTCAACTGTTAATTATTGCTGAAGTTCTAAAAGGTTCACCATCACTGTTTATCCTTATAAACAAAGTCAGACATCAGAACTCAGGAATTTTCTATTAAATATTTATTTCCATCTTATTTCTCACTGACAATACAGTTTTATGGATGGCTTTCCTTTTTATTAAAATATCTTCCTATGTAGCCCCCACCATTTTCAAGAAAAGTTTCCTGCTCTCTTGGTATTGGCAAAATACTGAAAGATAATGGCGATGGGATTTTGGACTTCTATTTAAATCTTCTATTTCACAGTGATTTTGAAGTTCTTATCAAGTAATCCATATAAACCCAAACATTCAACATTTAAGGGGAAAATCAAAGTATCATTTCTAGATGACATGATCTTTTTACTTCTTACGAGATCCCAAAACTTCATAAAAAGACACCTAGAGTTAATAACCAAATTCAGCAATGAGATAGGACACAAAATAAACACACAAAAATCAGTAACATCCTATACATTAATAATGAGCTCACTGAAAAAGAAATTGGGAAACCATTACCTTTCACAATAGCATAAAAAAATTTAAATACTTAAGAATTACCCTAACCATGGAAGTGCGAGACTCTAAGATAAAAATTACATCAATTTGACAAAGTAAATCTAGGAGGGCATCCGAAAATACGATATCCTTCTCTCCCTGGATAGGCAGAACCAATATAATCAAAATGACTATATTTCTAAAACTGATACAAAGATTTAATGCAATCTCAATCAAAATATCAACAGCATTTCTCACAGATCAAGAAAAACAATCCTAAAATTCACATGGAACAAGAAAAGACCCAAAATAGCAAAATCAATCCTGGATAACAAAAGCAAAGCAAGTGGCATCACACTCCCAGACTTGAAGTTATACTATAAAAGTACAGTGATTAAAACAGCACAGTACTGGCACCAAAAAAAAAAAAAAAAAAAAAAAAAAAAAAAAAAAAAAAAAAAAAAAAAAAAAAAAAAAAAAAAAAAAAAAAAAAAAAAAAAAAAAAAAAAAAAAAAAAAAAAAAAAAAACCATGTAGATCAATGAGCCATAATACAGGAAACAGAAATACTGCCAGGCACATACAGCTATCTGATCTTTGACAAGGGGGTGAAAGATGTACATTAGAAGAAAGATAACCTCTTTAGCAAATGCTGTGGGAAAATTGGATATTCACATGCAGAAGATTGAATCTACACCCATATATCTCACCATGTACTAAACCAAAATCAAAATAAATCAAAGATCAAAAGTTAAAACAGAAACAATCTGGTGGAAGACAAAATACATACAACTCTTGAAGACACAGACCTAGACAAGGACTTTTTTTTTTCCCCCCCAGCACCGGGGATTGAACTCACAACCTCATGCCTGCCAGACAGTTGCTTAAGCCACTAAGCCAAACTCCTGGCCCTGGTTTTTTGAGGCAGGGTTGCACTATGCAGCTCAGGCCAGCCTTGCAAGGACTTTTTTTTAACAAACCCCAGTGGCACAAGAAATATCAAGAATCAGCAAATGGGATCATATCAAATTAAATAGCTTCTGAACAACAACCAAGAGTGAAGAGATATCCTACAGAATGGGGAAAAATTTTTCTTGCCCGCTATTCCCTGGACAGAGGAGCAATACCTAGAATATATAAGGAACTAAAAAACTTAGACACCCCAAAAGAAAAGACCCAATCAAAAAATGCACAACCAAAATGAAGAGACATTTTTTCTCAAAAGAAGTACAAAAGGCCAATAAATACATGAAAAAATGCTCAACAACACTGGCCATTAGTAAAGTACAAATTAAAACTACACTGAGATACCATCTTACTCAGAAAGAATGGCTATCATCAAAAAAGTAGTAACAAACGCTGGTGAGGACAAGGGAAAAAAGAACTCTTCTACATTTTTGGTGGTTATATAAACCTGTACAACCACTATGGAAATCACTTTGGAGACACTTCAAAAAACTAAAAACAGAAATTCTATTTGACCCAGCTGTCCCATTTCTAGATATCTTCCCAAAATAATTTAAATCTTCATATTACAGGAATACATGCATACCTACCATTTAGAACAGCACAATTTTTAATAACAACATCATGGGGACAGTGTATATGTCTGTCAACAATGAATGGATAAGGAAAAGATGGTACTTATATATAATGGAGTACTAGTTTGCCTCAAAGCAAGATAAATCTGAGGCATTCATAGATAAATGGATGCAACCTGAGAAAAATGTTAAATAAGTCAGACACACAAGCTTAACTATCACATGCTTTCTCTTACATGAGAACTCAAAATATATATACAAATAAAGACCAAGACACAAAATAGGAAATAGGGAGAGGTTCAAATAATTTCCAAAATTACTTACTCAATTGTTTCAAAAATATTTTATATGCTAATTTGTTTCATTTACACTTCTAGTTTCTCTTAGTTCACTGAAAAGAAAGTTCTGTACTATTATCTTTTTGTAAGAGAATCTTTTTACTATGTCTTATATTGAGAAACTACTTTGAAGATGTACAGACTATTAACTACTATTCTCTTATTTTGCTATGAAATTTTATTTTTTAATAAATATTTTTAGAAAGATTTAGAATGCTTACCTGTAGTAAGCTTACCAATAGCATGCAAGTAATGAAACATTAACAGTAAACCCAAGTGACATGCTTTATTTATCAAACTGATGCTAGGCCATTAACAGTTAGGACAGTAAGCCAAAAATGTCACCAAAATGACTATTATTCAACCTTCTGAAGGTGTAGGTCAGAGATGAAACTGAACAACAGACTTTAGATGAATATACAAACTGAAAATGTACTTCTTATATTCCTAATAAAAAAATAATTATATTAAAAATAATGATAAAGCTAGGTACAATGACTTCATGTAGCCACAACTACACGGGAGTCTGAACTGGGTGGCTCCCAAATCCAGGAGTTTCAGACCAGTCAAGCATGTAAGACCCTGTCTCAAAAAGATAAAATAAAATAAACATAACAGTAAAAACCACAATTTCCATTACCATAGAAAAGTAATGCTATGCTAGTCATTCTATATCATTTCATTTAATTCTCATTCTAGGCCTAACATACCAGTAACTACTGGTGTTCCTTATTTTACAGAGTTGAAAAACAAGTGCTAAATAAAAGAAGTAGATATACTTGCCTGAATCACATGGTTCAAATTTGGGCACTTAAGAAGCTACCTCTCAAAACTGGAATTTAAGCCGGGCGTGGTGGCACACGCCTTTAATCCCAGCACTCCGGAGGCTGAGGTAGGAGGAGCGTTGTGAGTTTGAGGCCAGCTTGGGCTACAACGCGAGTGCAAGGCTGGCCTGAGCTACATAGTGCAACCCTACCTCAAAAAACTAGGGCTGGGAGTTTGGCTCAGCGGCTTAAGCGCCTGTCTGGCAGGTGCGAGGTTGTGAGTTCGATCCCCGGTGCCGCAAAACAAAACAAAACAAAAAAAAAACTGGAATTTAATTTCCAGTAAATGATACCAGTCTCAAATAAAAGTGAAGATAATCAAAACCATTCCCAATTAGATAAATCAAGATGAGAATGTTAACACATGCTTGTAATCCTAGCACTTGGGAGGCTAAGGGAAGAGGATCACCAGAAGTTTTGAGGGCAGCCTGAATTACACAGTAAGTCCCTGTCTCAAAAAAAATTTAGGTAAGTCAATATTATGATGGGAATAGAGTCCTAAAATCTACTATGGAAAAAGTGCAAACCCTTGCCCCCACAAAAATGTAAGAACTCTGGAACACAGCACTGCATAGGTCCCTGCTATATGCAGGAGACCTAGGATATTAAAATGTTCTGTGCTACACCAAAAAGTTGAATGGATCCAGTGAGGGACTATTTAGACTTTAAAGGTTGTCAAAGAACTCACATGAAGAGTCTAAAATGCCTTAAATAAAATTCCTACATAGATACTTACTTTCTTCAGCACTAAGAATAGGCAAAAAGAAAAATCTATATACTCAGCTAAAAATTAAAATTAAGATGGTTCTTCTTACTTAAAAGCAAATACTTACTTAAAAGCAAAAGAATTGCTAAGTGAATTGCTGTTTTAAAAAAATGGGAAATAAAGTAAATAAAGTCCAATAATAGAAAATAACACACATTGCTTGATGATTTATCATTGCCAATGTATAAAATAATCCTCCAAGTGACAATACTACATCAGTAGTCAAGATGTCCTTGCATTATGACTATTAAATAAGGAAACTGGTAAGCAGAAGTAAACATTCTGAACACTAAATAAAATTGTATCATCTCTTCAGTTGAAACCTTCCAATGACCTCCCACTGCAATTACAATAAAACCTAAAGTCCTTCACTGGGGCTTGCAAGGCTCTAGAATGTGACTCCTGCCAAACTCTCTGACCTCATTTCCCTCCAGACTTAACTTTTTCCCCAGAACTCTCTGGCCCAAGTGGTCTTTCCATCTCTCCTTCATGCCAAGCTCTTGTCCATGAAAGGTCCTTTATCCCTAATGTCTCTTTTGCTTGGAAAGCTCTTAAACTGTACCACTGCCCTACATGAGAACAGGAACATGACTGTTTTGTTTGCATCAGCCATGCTAGCATCATCCCTCGCATATAGCAAGTCTCTAATTGACCACCTAATTTAACCAACTTGTTGAACATTTTGAACTTTTCGGAAACTTCCTCACAAATAACAAATGAGGCATTAACTGCCTCGTTTTACCCCAACATCTATCCTCACTCTCATTTCTGTGGCAAACATATACATGTAATCCTTGGATCACCCTTGAGCAAATAACACTGTCTGGCTATAAGGAGTATGATGAACTGATACCCTCCTGTTGTTGGGCTCCACAGAGTGCGTCAGCTTCCTAGCCAAAGGCATATTCCTCTTGAGGAAGGCCATCGACAATGTTTGAATGTGGTGGTAGAAAGACCTAGCCATTTACAGCAAATGCAAGACTCCTCTAACAACCTTTGTTCCTTAAGTCCCTGCTGGGTTGGTAGGCACTTGTCAAATGATGCTCATAATGTGATCACTCTTCAGTTTAATCTTCCTCCTACCATTTCCTTTCCCCAAGTGTTACTCTCCAGCAGACAGTTTGCAATACAACTCCAACTCAGTGTCTGCTTCTTTTAAAGAACCCCTAAGACACAGCACCCATAATGTTTCTTCTTTGTAGAGTAGAATCTCTTTTTGTCTCTACATAACTACTTTGAAGATCATGATGTACAGTGTGTTAACTAATATTATTATTCTATTATTTTATCATGAAATCTTATTTTATTGTTTCATAAAATTAAAAAACATTCTTAACAGAAAGAAAGAAAACAAAAAGAGAAAAAGAGAGAAAGCAAGAAAGTCAGCTAGCAAAAAAAAAAAATCTCTTCTTAATACCTACAAATAAGAACGGCCATCTTCAATAGTACATAGAGGATTCATTTCATTCTGCATCAAATATCTGATGAAAGCACTACCACCACACTTTTTCCCCACCATGCCTCCCCACACACACAACCACAAAATGTCAACTCCTTTGTGAAGCCTTCAAATACAATCATCTGTTCTTTTCTTGTGGCTTCCTTTTGAACACCAAGCACTACTAACTGCACTATTGTAACTATGTGCTTAAATGTCAGTTTCATTGCTAAAGATGTAGCTCTTTCAGTCTGCGCCTGCTTCACATTAACCATCCCAGCACCTTATAATGCACTTGGTACAAATAATATTCTGTAAATTTATCAATGAAGAAAGAAAGCAAACTAAAATTGAAATGAACGTTTTAAATCTTGAAGTATATGGTTATATATTTTTTAATGTGATGTTATATAATTGAGGTCAGCATATGTAAGCCCCAAATATTTGTACCTCTAAAAAAAAAAATAATTTTATTCTTCTTAGTGAATAAAATTCAATTTGTTTTTGAGAGATAGTTATTAGTGTCAAAACTGAAAACTACTAAGCAATTTAGAGGCTTATTCATTTTGAACTTTTTAGGATACTTCTTCACAAATAACATATTAGTTATCAAGAAAAAATGAAGTACTAGTTTTTACAACCCATTAAATTTCCTTTCAACTTCATATACTCTGTCAGTTCTCAATTACACCCTCCTGTGACAAAAATCAGGCCAAGCATTCCTAGTACATAAGCATAAAATAAAACTAATCCATGAAAAACATACAAAAAGAATAAAGAAAAACACTTTCTAAATTACAGTTTTGAGATTCAATGCCAACAATTAAACCACAGGGGATTTTTTGTTTTGTTTTGTTTTGTTTTTTGTTTTTTTAATTCAGTGAGTTAAAATACAGTAAACAGAATTACTCTGCTGCCACAGAGTAGATGAACAATTTTACAGTCTAAGTATTTTAAAGGAAGGCTAAGTCTCCCATAGGAAATAAAAGTGGAAATGAGTCCAAGGGAGAAAATGGCTTGATTCCACACCCTTAAAATTGCCTACAGCAATGCATCAAAAAATAAAATAAAATAAGTCCCCTGAGTCTGGGTCAGAGCATAGAGTTACAACTTAGCATTGGGTCATCAGTGGCAATGGTAGGCCGATTAAGGGTTGAGGTAATATATTTATTTACTGTAGTAAGGAACTCACTGTAGTAAGGAACCATACACCAATAGTACAAAAGAGCTTTCATGTAGATTTTATATATAAAAAATGCTTCTATCTATTTACAATGTAACACTGAAATATGAAACATGCCAGCATAAAAATTTAAAAAGCAAACACAAACAATATAATAAATTCTAATAGTTCAACTTGTTCAAAAACCTGAAATTTATTTAGCATTTCATTACTTACATTTTCTAACAAAAAAATCTCATTTTTACTACCCATAGTGACCCTAACTAAAATATTCCTCTAAGGGATAAAAACAAAACTACAACATTAATGTGGGAAAAGACAATTTTTCAAAATATTAAGTCACTCTGAAATATACAAGGGGTGATCAAATGACACAGTAAATGTTTAAATTAAAAAAATTAAAAACTTATTACAGCAAAAGTCACATTACCAAGGATGATGTGATAAATATTTTGAAGTGAGGGGAAATATCTTCACGTGAATTAACGGCAATGTTTCTTTTGCCATAAAAAACTTTTTAATGTCAACATTCACTATATTTTATGATCACCTCTCACTGATCAAATATTTATGGCAATTTCTCTTTTGTTATTAAATTTTTATTTTTATTGATATATGTTTGCAGTACATAATGATCAGATCCCTCATGGGAGTTGATACATATATGTAAAACAATTCTTTTTTCATTCCCTTCTCTTCTCTCCCCTCTATCTCAAGCCTCCTTCCCTTTTGCAAAAGATCTCTCTACCTCTCTCTCTCTCTCTTTCTCTCTCTCTATTTTCTATTATCTATCTTTTATTTTGTTCTTTATTTACACTTTGGGCTACTTATGTAAGAGAAATAATGCAATGTTCAAGCATGTGTGTTTGATTTATTCCATTTACCATTACAGTCTCAAGGTAGTCCCATTTTCCTACAAATGACTCAAATTTATCCTTCTTTATAGCAGAGTAGAATTCCATTATCCTTCAAAAAACTGAAATGGGAAGAAACTGCTCAAAAGGAAAGAGAATCTGGAAAGGGAAAAAAGAGAAAAGGAGGAAGAGAAAAGCAAAGTAAACACACACACACATATACATACACAAGATAGTTAAGATAGTTATACTACTAATTTCTGTCAGTTCATTGAAAGGTTTGTGCTAACATTGTTTGGACAATTAAATGCCTATAGCCTGTACTCTGAGTAACTAATTTAAGGATAACAATATGCAATGTACTAACCATTGTTAGTTTTGAAATGGTTTTGAAATTTTGCTTTTTATTTCTCTTTAAAATAAAATTTTAAAAAAGAAAATAACTTTAAAAACAGTAATATGATTGACAATGCAAAATTTTTTATCTAATAAACATAAACTAAATTCTAAGGGTCAATGAATTTCCAAAACGTTTCAGTGGAATAATATTAAATAATTACATGACAAGTATTTTACTGGCATACACTATAGACATGGCACACCACGTCAGACAGCATACTCTGGGAGCACAGAAGGCTATCAGGCTGAAGAATACGAAACTTCAGCTATATCTTCAAGAAAAAGAAGTGGTCATGATGATAAAAAAAGGTATTTCAGACAGATGCAATTGCATGTGCGTCAGCAAGGAGGTATGAGAGATTATGTATGTTTGGGACACTACAAGTAGTTCAATGGCTCAAAATAGTAAATAAAAGGGGGTTAAAAAAAGAACATTTCCAGTGATGAGTCAAAGAGACGGTCGTGAAAAAACCATGTAATGATGTAAAAAGATGTTATAATTTTATTTTGAAGACAAATGGAAAACTATGAAAGGACATAATCAGAATTCTCTTTTAGAAAGAACCTCGAGGGTGCAGTGGAGAGAATGAATTGCAAAAGAGCAAGGACTGGAAGATCACATGGGAAAATATTACAACAGTTCCAGTCAGAAATAAAGACACAGTAACACAAAGTAGAGGCCCAGAGCCAGGAAGATTTAGGAGGAAGAAATAACAGAGCATGATGATCCGTAAGATGTAGACTAAAGGAAAGGGTAAGTTAAAGAAATTCCTGAATGTTTTGTCTAAGATAATAAGTAAATACTAATAACATTAGCTATGATTAGAGAATGAATTAAGCTTCATCTTAATATAGTTAGTTTCAGATACCTTAGCATATGCAAATGAATTTCACCCATTTCAGGAAAATGTTCTTAAATAAAGCAATTGTCAATACATGGGCAGCAGGCAAGGCCACATAGGAAGGATTACTCAAGCACTTCCGCTCAAGGTCAAACTTAAAAAGACAAAGGAGAAGTGGCAACAAATCAAGAGAGTTCTTTCTGTGTCACATGTAAAGTCAAGGAAATTTAAAACTAAAAAATGAACCAAATTAAAGCTAAATGCAGAGGTAGCATGTATTGTATATCATTCTAAGTCATTTCTCTTGACAGATCAGAGGAAGATGCATTGAGAGTTTGAAAGGGACTTAGAATCTGACAAAAAAAAATTTTTCTTTGTATTCTTTTCACAGTGATAAAGATAATGGGAGTGATACCTGAGTGCCAAAAAGAGTAATTTTTAAAATGTTATGAAAAGAAAAGCATAACATGAAATCTTATATACATAATAAATAAAAATTTATATATAGGAAGTTAGAAGAGAATAAGGAAAATTAAAAAACAATGCTACACTTGTATTTCTTCCTTTTGTGATTTTCTTTAATGCTAATTTATGCTTTCACAATGTAAAAATGAGTAAAAAGAAAGTAACCACTCTCTACATGTCCTCATCAGATTTCACTATAATACTGAAGGAATTAATTTGCTATGGATAACCCACATGATTAATAACAATAAAAATATCCCATGATTCAAACTTACTTTTTAAATAGTCATATACTTTAATTCTAAAATGTGCATTCCTGACATCTGATCTGGTTGTTTTCAAACATCTCAGTACCATAAGACTTCCCATGTCTCACTAAACTTGGAAAATGTGAGGTAAATCACATATTAACTTGGACAATCATAAAAATGCTTAGAAAGTATTTAATGAAAAAAACCTTAGAAATGTTTCCATATGTTTCTATGAAGTATTCTTTTCCTAGTAAATGCACACATTGAAGATTTTATTTCTGGCTTTATTTCAGAAAAGAACCTATCTGCATAGTATAGCACTTACAAATACATCTTAGTCATGCAACAGTTATGTCACAGCTCATATATCAAATAAGAATCACATTAAAGCCCACATAACCTCACAGATCCCAAGTCTTCCTTCCTATTAAGAATATTCCTGAGAGAATTCTCATTGCAACTCATTTCTGATGCCATGTTATGCCTTTGTTAAGAAGTTAAATCCTAAAACTAAACTATTAGTCTGTAAGTCAGTTGTAAATGACCTAAAAAACTCTCACTAGCTATAAACTATATTTCCTTTTCACAGAAACAGATGCAGAAGTAATAAAAAACTGTCACTATACCTTATGACACTGTAATATTTTAACAAAGTATTATATCTCATTATGTCAACTAAAATGATAATGCTTAATTCAATACTTAAATTTGATTTTTAATGCTATCTCTACCCAATTCCACATATATATATATATATATATATATATATATGGAAATAAATTCATTATAGATTAGAAAAATGTTACTATGTGAAGCAGGTTTACAAACTGCAAGTATTTATGGACCTTTATCACTAGCCTATCCATATATCATCTGCAGCATTCTATACTTAATAAACAAGCACTAGTACTGCCCAGTGGTTAGGAGGTCAAGCATTGTTGGAGCACATGGACTGATAACCCAGCTGTACAATTTAGATCCATAACCAAGAGCAAGATTGCTACTCTCTCCATGCCCAGGTTCTCATTTACACCCAGGGGAATACAGTCTCTTCCTCTTAAATCTGCTCTGAGGACTAAATGACTTGACATATATCAAGCACTTAGAAGTATAGCTGTCTCATAATAAGCACTCAATCAGTGCCACTTTAATATGTCTTTTTAATTACCATAATATTTACTTCACAAAGAAATTGTTTTATGATCAACTTCATTCCCCTGGAACTCTCTTTTTTTCTCCTACCCCAATTTCATTCATGCATGCATGCATACAGATGTGTAATATGGAGACATGAGAACATGCTACTCTGGAAAAGAAAAGACAAGTAAACAACACAGTTGAAAAGCAACCTATGAGTAGATAACCTAAGAGACATGGGAGGAAAGGGGAGTAATTTATGGCAGACAAAATCTAAACTAAGACATAAATGGTAAGTAGGGATATGTCAATTTAAAAAGGGAAGGACATGACAGGCAAAAAGACCAAGACAATAAAAGCCCTGAAGCAGAAGTAAATTTGGTATATTTGAAATATAGAAAGTAGAACAATATGGTTCAATTTTACTGTAATGTATGATTTGTCTGACTAGACATTCAAAGTTTTATAAGGGAGATTTGAAAAAAGAGTAATAGAATTAGGACTCATTCCTCTCTCTTAGTTACTAATAGAATCTCAGTTTTGTTCACAGTAAAAAAATGTACCAAGGCAAAAGTACCTCCATAATTAAAGAGCAGATAGTGAGTCAGGTATGGTGGCATATTCTTACTCCCAGTCCTCTGGGAGGCTAAGGCAGGAGAACTGAAAATCCAAGGCCAACCTGAGCTACATACCAAGTTCAACGCCAGCCAGAAACACAGGAAGATAGAAAGGGAGGAAGAGAGGAAGGGATTAGGAAACATTATGTTATGGCTGTGTCTAGATGTCCCCTCAAAGCTTCACACAATCACGGAGGGTGAGTTTTTCAGAGGTCGCTGGATCTAAAGTGTGTGGTGCTAGGATCAAGGGTATGTGATTACCAAACCAGTTCACTGATGGGTTTGGCATAGCTCTGGCTAGGATTAAGATTGTGAGAGCTACACCAGCCATATGGAAGGTAGGTGGCATAAAATATAAGGGACAGAGAGAGGGCTAACGTGTTCTCGCCTGCTTGCTTGCTGTGGTCTGTTTCTCCTCTGGGATGCCCCTCTGCCATTCCACCCTACCTTACAGCCAGCCAATTATGGGCTGAAACCTCTACAAACTGTGAGCCAAATACATCCTCCTCTGAGAGTCAGGTATTTTGTCTCAGCAACGGGAAAAGTAACTAAGACATGTTACTTTAAAAATTATACCAAAAAATAATAATAGTAACAGCATAGAACCTCTAAAACTGCTATCCTTAGAAACACTTGCGTGGAAAGCATACTTCTGACTGGAAGCATCTGGAAATTCAACTTGCCTCAATTCTCTAACTGATAAGACTGATTTACTGTGCCTACACATTTAAAAAGAAAAAAAACTTTACTTTTATTATCTGCTTTCCTTCTGAGAGTCTTGAATTGTGATGCCTGCAAGGCAGAGGCTGCTTATATGATCAACTTCCAAGAAAAACCTTGGCAACTGAATGGGTTTCCCTGACCAAAAACATGGCATATTACTATATTTCTGTCACTGGAAAATGGAGCAAACTTAAATGTACCTCCTCACAGGAGGAAGGAAGCGTAAGAAAGCATGTACATGGATTTCTTCACTCTCTATGTCTTTTCACATTATGATCTAACTATGATTTCTTACTCTATTACTATAATAAATCTTACCTATAAGTATTACTATATATTAATTTCGATGAATCCTTCTAGACAATCTCCAAATATATAGATGGTCTTAAGGAATGCAAATAGCATTTCTACTTTAACAATTTGTCACATGTAATTCAAATTGCAGTATTTTCTTACTAACAGTTACTTCCCACATATTATTTGTAAGTGGCAAACTTTACTCACTAACAGAGCCAGATATCCCAGTTCCTATCCTCTAAACTATAAATGGTGTGACAGAGGCAAAAAAAAAAAAAAAAAGAGATGACTTTAAGAAATATTAGAATTTGTAAGCTATTTACATTCTGAAGATATACCAAAAAAGCAGACAAACACTACTTTCAGTCATTCTCCAAAGTAAATATTAATTACTAAGGAGCTAGCAGGGGGATAAATGGTACTGCCCTAGTGAAATGTGTTTTCTACTTAACAGTGTTCCTCTAAGGGACAGACATGAGAGCTGGGCGCTAAAGGATAAGTTGATAAAAACAGATGTAACAGAGACAAGAGCATCGAGAAAAATCCCATGCAAAAAAAAAAAGAAAAAAGAAAGGCCTGGCTCTTTTGAGAAACTGAAAGGCTAATTAGAATTTAAGGCCAGATTTGAGCTTTTAACCTACAATTAATCGGAAGTTTCTGAAGAACTAACCATATAGTTACACCTGAATTTTTTGAAACTCACTCTTGGTAAATGGTATACAACAAACTGGAAAGGGAAAAAGAAATTATGGAGTTGCATTACAGTAAGATAAATAAACATAAAAAAATAGATACAGGTTGTAAAAGCAGAAGATGAATTTGACTATGCTTGGTGACTGGTTTGCTATGGTTATTTTATTGAAATAGAGGGAAAAAGTATCAATTACTACAATCACTTAACCCTGTATCTTGCTAGAGAAGACATTTTAACAACAGGGTGGTTTAAAAAAAAAAGGCTAACAGAGAAGATTACTTAAAGATCACAACCTCCTGTGTTCAATATTTGATGAGGTAAAATAAAAAAGTAGATGGAAATCTCATAAATAAATATGCTAATTTTCATAAACTCTCTACAAATAAAAAGTACACTGCTTTAAGTAGGCCCCTGTCTTGGTTACCACCTTGTCACTGAGACAGAAATATCTGACCAAAACTTAAAGATGGAAAAGTTTATTTTAGAACACAGACTGTAAAGGTTTCAGTTCATAGTTGGCTGACTCCAAGGCAGGGTGGCATGGCAAAGCAACACAACAGATGAGTAACAGCTCATGGTACGGCAACAAGAAGCAGAGAGAGATCAAGGGGAGAGAGAGGGAGACAGGGAGAAAGACCCTTTTGGCCACGCCCCCAGTAACCCACCTCCTAGGTCCAGGGTTCACCTCCCAACACCACATTTATCTCACAGGTAACTATCACACTCACATGATCACCTTCCAAAAGTCCCACCTATGAGCACATGAGGCTGGGCAGGGGGTAGACAGACAGAAACTATATAAATGAAAAGTACAAGGTTAGAAACTATACTTTATATAGTAAACAATACTTGCCTGGTAAAGGGCCAGATAATAAATGATTTCATATTTGTGGGTCACATGTTCTCTGTGATAGTTACTCAACTGCAGCATCATGGGACAAAAGCAATTTCAGACAACATTTAAAGGAATAATAAACATGATTATGTTCCAATAAAATTCTAATTACCTGAACAATTACTGAGCCAAATTTACCAACCCCCAATCTTAAGAATGGTATGGAGAGGAAAAGATGATATAGTATGTAGGTCTAATACCAGTGCAGTACAAAAAAACAAAAAAAATAGTGATTATTCCAACAGGCAAATGTAATACAATCAATTATAACCTTTAAAACAAGTAGAATGAATAATCAGCAAGTAGATGTCTTCAAATAGGGAAGTGTAACACCCAGAAGGTTGAAATATGGAATAACCTCCAGAACTTATGAGAGTGTACAAAGAAAAATTCATGGTCTTGGTCTTTGATGAGCTACAATACTAGACAGAGAATGTGGCCCAGCAAAAGAAATACACAACTAGTAACTGAAATGGCAGCTTAAAATGGAAGCCTGGTCAACTCAAATAGAAGTACAATCTCGTGGGCTAAGCATATAGTCAAAGAAGGAATAACTGCAAAGTTGAGTAGATGCCCCCGAGTCAACTACTGAATGTGCATTCCTTAAATTATCCCCATATTTATGACAGGATTGGTACCAGACGCTGAATCATGGATGAAAACAGAGAGAAGTATCAAGTGGTTCCAACAATACAGAAAAGTGGGGTGGGTGTGGAATAATAAGTAGGCTGTTAGAGAAATGAAGAATTACTAAAAAGTGACTACCGTTCATGAGAAAGGATCTAAAAAGTAGGTTGAATAATATATAGAAGCAATTACTAGTCATTTTACTGAGTTCTGTTTTCCAGTTTACAAATAATATTATCCAATATTACCCTAATGCCATGTGAAATTTTAATGTTACTCCAGATTTTGAAATCGAGTTCTGTATCAGTTACATCAAAAATGGATGACTGTTTCACAGGGCAAATGAGTCATCTAGCTAGGCATGGTGGCACATGCCTGTAATCGCAACTCTGGAGGTTCAGGCAGGAGGACGGCCATAAATTCAGAGCCAGCTGAGGTACACAGTGAGTTCAAGGCCACCTGAAACTACATGGTGAGACCTTAGGGAGGGAAGAAGGGAGGGAGGGGCAGACAGAAAAACAACTGACAGTTTTCTAAAAGCAAACCAGGGTTCCACTGATAGAACAAAAGAAGAATGAATATTGGGAATCCAAGCAATAACGTCTATTACAGCAGCATAATGAGATTTTAGCACGACAGTGATTTCATTTTTTGTGTTTCCAGTGACAGATGTCAATGTGGAGAAAGATGTCAGTGTGGAGAAAGAACATCACACCACACCACACTTCTTTGTAAGGAGTTCTTCATAGGAAGAACTGAGGAGGTCAACTGAAAATGTCCAGCACAACAAACTAAGAGTAAAAGGGGAATTCCTCAATCTGATAAAGGATGATGACCAAAAAAAAAAACCCCACAATTAATTACACTTAATGATCAAAGGCCAAATGATTTCACCCAAGATCAGGAAAAAGATCAAAATGTTCACACTTAACATTTCTATTCAATATTTTACTGAAAGGTTTTTGTTACTATTTTTGTTTGGGGGAGGGCTGTGTGGTTTTGTTTGCTTGCTTACTTTTTGTTTGTTTGTTTTTAATGGCAGTAAGGCCTCTGCTGTACACCACCAATCCTTTTTTTTTTTTTTTACTGTGAGTCAGAGTCTCCATATGTCATTAAATTGCCCAGGATGGGCTTGAACTTGTGATCCTTCTGTCTCAGCCTCTGAGACTGTTGAGATTACAGGTGTACACCATCACACCGGACTGTATAGCAAGTTTTAATCGGGGCAACTGGACAATACAAAGAAAGAAAAGACATTCATATAAAAATACAGCTAAATAAATTATTATTTTCTACAACCTATCCCCAATGACACGTCAATCAAGACTACCAAAGCTTCCTAACAGAAACAGGACATGACAAACACTGAGTACTTTACAAAATGGCAACAGAGGGTGTATAATTTTAAATAGTAAAACAAGAAAAAAAGCAGTTATAAGCAATGTAAGATACAAGCAAAAAATCTGATACAATTAGACCACTGAAGTTCATTTTCAGTATTCTAGGTCTCCAAAAGTCAAAGTCTCTATTGATGGTTAACTATTGCTGTTGGGTCAACAATCACTACACTATGGTATACTGACAAAACTTTTTCATGCAATCTGAACACAGTATACAAGGACATCTCTAAACTTACACCTTATGTGGCAAAGTTAATGCTTTTTATAACTGCTGACTAATGATGGTCATCTAATTCTCCCTGAAGTAATGACAGCCAGCTGCTGCTCCTGGCAAAGAAATGATAACAGTGTAAAGAGGTACTGTGCAAAGCAAACGTTTATCCCATTTTGCTATCAGCCAAGGCTTGCTATAACTAACTTCTGCACTCTGAAATACAGCTTATCTAAGAAAGGTCCCTGAAAAAAACACAGAATTAAGTAAGCAAGTAATTTTTTTAAAAGATCCCTAGAAACACTAAAAGTGAAAGGCTTGGAGTTTGTTGACAAAGAAGGGGACTTCTTTTTTGGGCAGGTAGCAAACCAAGACCTCTCCTTTTCCTCCATTTTTATATCAGACTTCTGATCTTCAGAACCCAGTTTGTGGGACTTTCTTAACAGTTCTATAATATTAATAGTCTTTCTCTATTGCATATAATGAATGCTTGTCCAACTTTAAAGCCTTATCTGACTTTACAATAGCTGATACAAAAGATTTTATGTCCTTCACTAGAATGAGGTCTATTTATTGCTAGAACTGAACATATGACAGAGTACATATTTTTGGAAGTTTAGTAAGTGAATACAAATGAAAGAAATACATTTTAAATTGTAAAGCAATACAACATATTTAAAGTCAGTTTCAAAAGCAAGAAAAAAAGTTGGTTTTTTTTCCTCATAAATTTAACATATTCCTTTGTTAGTAACACATTCTCAGTATTAACTTAGTAAAATACACTTTCCATGATGTTGTTTATACAAGATTTTAATACTGACAAATCATACTACTGGCTTTTCAAAAATTGAATGGAATATACCTAATTATACTATTGCTATAATTTCTAGCAAATTACTCGGTAAACACATATTTTATACAAAATATTTTCTGCTATTTAAAATTATTTTCAATTCAATCACTGTCCCACTCTCTTTTATTAAGTCATACCTAAAATACACAGTCTTAGGCCAAGAAGTATCATCAGGAAAAAAAAATTACAAACATTATCAAATTCCTAAGGCAAAATACAGGAACAAAATTAACATATCTTGATAACACTCTGCATATTTGAGACTTATATAAGTTATTCATATCTTAATAATGATCACATATTCTAAACATGAGCTCTCAATGCCTGGACATAAATTCTATTTAAATGGAATCTTTAGATGCAGTAAATATCAACATTATGAAAAGCTCATTTACAGGGATATTAAAATTCACAGGATTTATAAAAGGTAATTCTTACTGCAAATCTTATTCAAATTAGTGTAATATTTTGTCAAAGATAAATTCATAGCCAACATCTGTATCTGGCAAAAAGATTTATAACAGCCCAAAAATATATGCCTTAGAACATATTAGTAATGTTTTAAGATGTGTAGGGAAGCAGGATAAGTAGCTTGAAAACAGAGGAATATAAATAGCATATCACTATACCTTCACAGTCTTTTTTTTTACAAGTAGTTAAAGAACCATGCAACAACTCCAAAATCCTTTTTATATGCACACCTGGGAAGAACACTAAATCCGTAACTTTGCTCAAAGTTACACTGATGTGGTTTTAGACCAGATGTTTAAATGTTACAGTATGTACATTTTCTTCCTCTTTTCTAAGGCAGAAGTAAAGTAAGAGGAATATTTGACTTCACTCCACAAGAGACCTATTTAATAGTTTGGCGGTTATGTAAGTAAAGGTAGCTTGGCTAAGTCAATGTTGACGACATACAGAACGACATGATCCTAATGAGTTGGAAAATATTGGCTCTCATGAGAATAGACCAGATGCTACTGAGCTGAGAAAGCTACTGTATTATTGAATTTCACTTTTATGAGGCAAAATTTATTATTCTACCATTAAGGCATCCCATATGAAATCTTGCATAAAATACTTTTACAGTTACTTTCTGGAAAGTAGATTTTTATTTTAACAGTAAGACATCATTTACATGAGGGACTCAAATGTCTATTTGATCACCTTTACACAGCTTTTTAAATCTATAAGTTATTTCCCTGCAAATGCCACATTAATGGACCTACAGTGTCAACAAAATAATGACTTGAATGTGGAAAAAAAAAATGGTAGCAAGTCCTTGTTTTCCAGAGCAAAGCAAATTTACATGTGACTTTGAATTTTAACCCCTGGGCAAATGACAATCATTAGAATATCTATGATTGAATATGATTATAAACATGAAGAACAAAAAATAGTTCAATAATCCCAAACTGAACTTGAAATCACTGCTCTAACCTTTATAATTTCTTTGTAACAATTCAATTTCTAGTATTTGCTACAGTTTCATTAAGTAATATCTAATGAAGTGCCAAGTTTTAATTACTTAATGTATTTCTGGTCTCATTTACCAAGAAGATGCTTTGTTACAGAAAAAATAATAATAAACGAGTGTAAAGGCCTAGTTTCAAAAACTGACTTAGTGAATAGCTGTGGGATGATACTTTTTTAAAAAACATTAAATAGTTCTAAGTATAAATTTTCCCATCAGTAAAACAGGATGTACAACCTGCCAACAACATTACTGGTTAGAAGTCAATGAAATTAATGCAAGAGAACTATCAACCTAAAAAAGTGAATCAATTCAAGACTATCTAGATTTCATTATATCCAGTCCCACAAATGCTTAGCAGACAGCTGCAAAGTTTGTGAAAAGCAGATGAAAGGATATGGTTTCAGATTTCTATTACCAATTGCATTGTCACATTAATGTACTCCCTTTGGCATTGCCAGGAGAATACATGTCTGTGAGCCTGGTAAGACCTCCTATAAACAGGTATGTGAGACACCAATGTTGACTTTCTTGATGAAGTCCAAATACCTAAACTCAACCAGTGTCTTGGATTTTTTTGTTGTCTCACCAACACCACTACTTACTTTCCAAATTACCTTTTGCCTTAATCTTTAAATTTACTTCTGCCCTATTGTCCTCCAGGTTAAAACGGGGTCATCTAGACTCTGAGTGCAACAAGAGTTATCTCAGTTTCCAAAAACTTTAGACCCCTGAATCACTTCTACAGGTAATTATCTTGACATAGAAGAATTCCAGCAAGGCTCTAAGTCCAGAAGAAGAACAACAAAACAATTCCAAAAACAATACTCTATCTGGCACACACAAGAACTACTGGCAGTTATAAAGATACCATTTTGAAGATGACAAAACTAACTGAAACACAGTGAAACAAACTGATTTTCATTTAATCATTTAAGTAGCTAAGAGTATCCTTAACTCTAATTCAGTGATCTCTCCTAAACACCAAGACTTGAAAGTGAAAATATTTATATTACCTGATACAAATAGCAAAGTATTCACTGTATCATTAGCTATTACAAGTTAATAAAATCCAATGTATTTTTTTTTTAAAAACCCAACAAGGATTACGTAGAACTTTTTACTTTTTATTTTTGTAAGAGATGAGAAAGGATTCTTCACTATCCCTTTATAGAACCTGTAATTAATTCAGATATTCCCTTAAAGTCTCTTGGGCTAATTCAGTTCTGAAACAAAAGAAATTCACCTTTGATTCAGTGTGAAACAATTACCTCTAGTTCTTCTGATGTATTATAATGCACTTATGCCACTGAGCTATATCCCCAGAACTAAAGGTATATTATACAAACAGAATCATAATATGTTCTTTTTGTTTCTAGCTTCTTACCATCAGCTTACCACTTTCAAAGTGCATCTTTATTTTAGCTTCTATCAGTACCTCTACTTCTTTTAACGTCTAAAACTCCACTATAAAGATACACTCCACTCTGTTTACCCATTAATCAACTAATATACTCTGTTGTTCCCATTTTGGCTATTATGAATAATGAGATGCACGTTTAAGTAAAAGATTTTGTAGAGGCATATATTTTTCTTTCTCTTGGGAGTATGCCTAGGAATAAAACTGCTGGGTCATATACTAGCACAGTATTTAACGTCTTGAAGAACATCAGAACTACTTATCAAAGAAGCATGTTATTTCAAGATGAGATAAGGGAAGTTTGTATTTTAGTAGCTAATCATTCAAAATTTAAGATAGATTAGTTTCTTACACAAAAAGGAAAATCTGCTTGCTGAAACCAAGTATTACGAACAAGACTTTCATTTCACTTTACCAGTATAACCAAACATACAGTATTTACACTCCATGTAGTTACCATTTCAAAAGTATACACTGATCCCCTCAAAAATTATCTGTGTGAGATCAAAGGGTAAATTATACAAGGAGATGGTAAAAAATCAACTCTTACAAGTACAAAACATATCCAAGCATTTGCCAGGGGTTAAAACTTGATGGCTTAACCCATAAACTATCCTTTAAACATAAGCTATAAATACCCACTTTTACAGAAGTATAATTTAAATTGAGCATTCTGAATAATATTAGTCACCTCTAAGACAAATACTCCACAGACTTGTCAAGGAAATCGTGCTCTTACCTACAGTTTGGAAGACTTCATTCATCAAGGCTTCATTCACTCCTGAAGAGCTGACATTCCCAATATCAGACCAACTTTGATATATTGCTTGCAGCAGAAGTGTCTGTGCTCTTGTGGCTTGAACTGTGAGATTTGGAAGTTCAAATATACCTTCAGTTATAACAATCTGAGATCTTTTGGTCCTATATTAGAAAACAGAAAGAAAAAATAAATAGTTTAAATAAACAATTCGGAATGAATCAGGTTGAAAGCATATACATTTAAAATATTTTAAAGTTGAATTAAATCAATTAGATATGCAATTATATGAACTTTAAGTTTCATGATTTCAGAAACTATTAAAATAATGAAAACAGAATAATGTCCATACACATACTTATTCTGCTGAAACAGTTACAATTTTTCAAGTTAACCATCAAAAATAACAATACAAACAAAACTAAAAAACAGAGGATTAGCAGAACTGAATTATTCTAAATGTCTTATATCTATTAACCTATTGAATTCTGTCATAATAATCCTATGAGGGACTATCATTGTATTTATTTTTCAGATGCAAAGAACAACAAACACACAGATCCACATAAATTAAGGCAAAAATATCATGTTAAGTGGAAAATAGGAAATTCCAAGTGATATGATTTAGAGTCCTCTAACTTATATTTCCTCTCAAAAGTATTTATGAAGTCCTTACATTACACCCAAATCCCTACTTGACATCTATGAAGTCCTTATATTACACCCAAATCCCTACTTGACATTAACATGGAAAAAATATTTTTGACCTTCTGCTCTGTAACGTCTAATCCATTAATGCCTATGATCTGATTTTGACTTTAAATGTTTCATGAAGTTAAATTTTCCAAATAACAAAACCTCAAAGTAAAACTTGAAATGCTTATGAGCAGTAAATAAAGACTAAGATTAATAAACAAACAAAATAAAAAGACATGAAAAAGAATATATTAAGATGCTTCTTACAGTAGACTTACTCCCTCTTTACCACACAAACTTCCATCCTGTTTCATTTTCCCAGCCACATCACAACCAGAGAGTAACACATGCTACTGCGTATCAATTAAAAAGTTAATTTTGAGTTAAATGTATTTGTTTGAGTTAAATGTATTTCTTGAGAGCAGCATATTGTTGGATTGTGCTTCTTGATCCATTCTGCCAGCCTGTTTCTTTTGATTGGTAAGTGGAAACCATTTACACTGATGGTTATAACTGATAATGTAGGTTTTTCTTTTGCATGCTATTCCTTTGCTGTTTGTTTCCTATCTTTTTGCTGTTTAATGGCTTGCCCTTCCTGCCAGCTTCTTTCAATAGGTTTTCCTGTGTTTGTGGACTTTGTTATCTCTTTCTGTCTTTCAGAGCATACTGCAGAACTGGTTTGGTGGTCATAAATTTCTCCAGTTGTTCTTTGTTATGAAAGTATCTTACTTCTCCATCTATTTTTAAAGTTAGTTTTGTGGGTTGAAGACTGTTTTCCGTTAGGGCTTAAAATATTTCACTCAAAAGCTCTTCTTGTTTTTTGGGTTTGTGTTAAGAAGTCAGCTGTGATTCTGATGGGCTTTCCCTTATAGATGATATGTATCTTTTCTCTAGCTGCTTTTAATATTTTGTTCTCATGCTGAATTTCTGGAATTTTGATTACTATATCCCTTGGTGTAGATTTACTTTGGTCATAGGTATTTGGAGCTCTACATGTTTCATTTATTTGTATGTCAAATTCTTCATCTATATTTGGTAAGTTTTCTGTCATTATGCCGGTGAAGAGGATTTTAATGGTTTTTGTGCTATCTCTAGCTTTCTCACTGATCCAAATCAATCTCATGTTGTTTTTTGTTTCAAACTGTAGCTGTTGAATTGATTTTTCATGGTCTCTTTTGATTATTAAGATATTTTTGTTTTCACTGTCACTCATTTTTACTCTCTTCTATAACTGATATTCTATCTTTGCCTTCATTCAATCTGCTGCATATACTTTCAGTGGAGTTTCTAATTTGTATTTCTATTTGAATCTGTTTCACTGATTTCATTTCTTGTCTATGTTTGGCGTTCATAGTTTCCATCATTTAACTGAGCTCCATTTGTTTATCTGTGTCTCCTTTAATGTCTTTCACTTTGATAGTCATTTCTTTTTGGACCTTAGAGATTATTTTTGTATGGCCTCTTCCATTTGTTTTTTTACTTCTGCTGCTAGAGTTTCATTTGATGGCTTCCAATTTCCTTTATCTCTTTATGTTCTAGACTTGTCCTGGGTGGGCTAGGTGTTTGGAATTGCATCTTTCTTTTTTAATCCTGTCATTTTCTATTTTCTAGTTTGTTTTCTGTGTTGATGTTTTTAGATTTCTAATGTTAGACAGCCTTAACACTGATGTCTGTTCTAGCTGGTACCCTCATAACTCCTCTCACCAGCATCACCATACACCTCTTGCCTGCACCAACACACTCCTATCATAGGCAAGCCATCCCAGGGCAATGGAGGAAGCACATAGTGTGGACCTACACTCTGCTCAGAAATACCACCATCCCAGGGCAATGGAGGAACCAAGAGAGTAATGGACATTACTACATATCAATTAAAAAGATTCTTATCCTAATTCTTACTCTAGCCCCTGCTACAGATAGCAACTCAAAGGTAGACTTTTACTGGCATTCCATATAGTAACCCTGTATTGTAAGACACCACTAGAAAACAGTACTGTACTCTGTGTTCATGATTTCAGAACCTGGAAAATTAAAGGATAAAATTTCCCCCTTTCTTCCCCTGGCTGACAATTCTGTGATGTAGTTCATAAACCTCTTAGGAAGTCTCATGAAATTAAAGAGCAGAAAAGAAAAACAACTGAAATAACTGGATAAAGCCATAATGAACTATAGAACACTATCAAGCAATGTTAATAACTATACTTCCAGAAAGATGGAAGTGAGAAAAGGGACCAGAAAAATGCTAAGTGTCAAGGAGAAAAACTGTAAAAGCAGGAAGACAGTGGACAAACACATCACATACAAAGAAACAATAGAATTAGGTGTATAGCTCAGTAATGGAGTGCATGTTTAGCATGCACAAGGTACCCCTGGGTTCAATCCACAGGATAAAAGTGAGAAGGAGGAAAGATGAGGAAATATAATGTAAATTTCTTACACAAATGTTACACAAAAGAAAACAACAGAATAACCTTACTCAACTGCTATAAAAAAAAAGCAGTCAACCTATAATCAAAAATTCGGACAATGTTAACTTTCAAAAACGTAGGCACACATAAAGCTTTTTATGACTATGTACTATAAGAAACAGTAAAAAAAAATCTTCAGGCTAAATAGATAGTAGACGAGTATCTGTGGATCTACCCAAAGACATGCGAAGCATGCTATGAATGCTAAACATATGGATGAGTGTTTAAAAAGAGTCAGACACGGTGATGCACACCTGTGATACCAGCACTCTGAGAGGCCGATGCAGGAGGTCTACAAGCTCAGGCCCAGCCTGGGCAATTTAGCAACTTGGCACCTCCTCCTTTCAAAATGAAAGTAATGAAAGGGCTGGGAATGTACATTGGTGTGAAGGCCCTGGATTTAATATCAGTACAAGGGGAAGAAAAAAGACACTCTTTTCTAGTATCTTCAAGAATAGAGAATTCACTGTTTAAATAAAAAATAAAAACAACATATTCTAGGGCTTACATGTAGAACTATAACTATGTAAGTATACTGGTATGAGGTTTTAATATAATATATGACATGGACTATTATGTGACAGCAATCAAGATACTAAAAGATGTAAATTCTAAACCTTAGACCAAGTAAAAACATAAAACAAAGCAACTGTTAATAAAGGATAGTGGAAATGGAATGGAACCCTAAAAATAGAATTGTAAAGATGAAATGGAAACAAACCAATTAAAGTTAGAAAAACAACAAATGAGAGGACATTTAGAAAACAAACAGCAAGATGACAAAGTTAAACTAAAAAATACTAATAATCACATTAAATGTCAAAGATCTAAGCATATTAATTAAAGGCAGAGATTATCAGATTTCATTAAAAACAGAAGCATTCAACTCAATTCCTTCAATAAAAACCCCACAGTAAGCATAAAGAAAATAGGTCAAAAGGAAAGGGAATAAAGATGAGGAAAGGAGTAAAGGGAGGCGATAAAAGCCGTATCACATACAAAAATAAAAAGGGTGACATAGCAATACCAGACAAAACATACCACAACAATGAATATAATTAGGGAAAGAGATTCTTATCGTAAATTTCACAGGCAGGGTCATTGTGAATTAATGTGATTCTTCTCTCTCCGTTTCAGCCATGTGGTAATGAGTGAAGGAAATACATTTCTAAAGTAACAGAATTGTCTATATTTTAATTTTGGGGTCTATTATAAAATGACCTTTTTAATTGCTGGAATTTTCCTACTGACCTATGTACACTTTTTTTTTTATTTAAGTGGAAAAAAAAAGACACATATAACAAAGACAAAAAACAAAACAGACAAACAAATGACTAGAGTAAATGCACAACAGTAACATTACAGGTTTACAAAACAGGATGATAGAAACTTGACAATGGTAAATCTGTATATATGTATGTGTAAGATAGCTAAAACGAACACACTGCTGAATGTATTCATTATTGAGAAAGAACAATTAACACTCATATGATTAGATCAATTTTATGTGTCTATATCTGTTAATAAAAACAACCATTTTAAAGATAACGATACGCAGTATTGCAACCATATGTATACTTTCTTATGAGAAAATTTTTTAAGAAATGAGGGCTAGCCTGCCACAGCTGTCGCTCTGAACTTGCAGACAGACCCAGGGTCCGGGCAGTCACTCTGGGATACTCGGCCTAACTCCCTGGGACCAGGAGGCCCTAGCCCCCACCCAGTTAAGGCAGAGGCTCCACCCGCACGCCCTGGGAGGCCACCCTCCCTTGCTGTGCACAGGACCCAGCTCGACCGGGTCCCGCAATTCAGCGCGATCCAAGAATCAGCGCGACCCTCAGGGGAATGCCCGGCCAGCCTCGCAGGACACAGAGGTATGCAGCCCAGCCCAGATCAGCCCAGGATGCCAGAGCTGCTCACCAGGGACTGACCAACATAGTTGCAGGGACTTGGAGACCTTCGGCTTCCCGCAACAGAGTGCAGAGCGCACGAGCTCCATACTTCAGTGGAGCAGCTTGTGCGTGTGCCATCCCAGAGCTCGCCAGCCCCCGCCCAGCCGGGCACTGTAGGCCTGGGATTTGCCCCGGCTACCCCTGCCACAGCTGTCGCTCTGAACTTCCAGACAGACCCAGGGTCCAGGTGGTCACTCCGGAGTACTCTGCCTAGCTCCCTGGAACCGGGAGGCCTTGGCCCCCACCCAGTTAAGGCAGAGGCTCCACCCACATTCCCCAGGAGGCCACCCTCCCTTGCTGCGCACAGGACCCAGCTCGACTGGGTCCAGTGATTCAGTGTGACCCAAGAATCAGCGCAACCCTCAGGGGAACACCCAGTCAGCCTCGCAGGACACAGAGCCACATAGGTTCTAGAAGAAAATGACAAAACGAAAGACCAAGAGGCAGTCTCAGTCCCCCAGCCCACTAAGAACAAACCCAAGAGACACTGAAATGGAAGACAGTGGGAGTCACACAAATGGACTTTCTGAAATGATAGAAAATGCAATAAAGAAACAGTTTGATGAAGCTATAGAGAAATTGAAATCAGAAATATTCTCTTAGCTAGAAAATGAAATGAGAATCATTATTAAAGAAATGTTGTGTGTATCTAAAGAAGAGCAAGATAAAAAAATAGAAGAACTTAAAAAAATGATCAAAACCTTGAATGAACAATATAAGACACAAACAGAATGCATGAAACAGATGCAAAGGGAAATGCGGGAAATGAAAAACTCCATGGAAAGTTTCAAAAACCTCTTAAATGAAGCTGAAGATAGAATCTCAGAACTTGAAGACAGCATGGGAGATCCTGGCCACAAAAGAAAAGATCTCCTAAAAATAGTAAGGAACCAAGAAACAACAATTCAACAGCTGCAAGACGATAACAAGAGAAATAATATAAGATTAATAGGCATAAATGAAAAAAGCAGGGGTGAATACTAATGACCTGCAAAGACTATTCACAGAAATAATATCAGAAAACTTTCCAAACCTGAGAAGAGAATCTAAAATACAGGTAACTGAAGCATACAGAACCACAATTAACCACAACCAAAATAAATCCTCACCCAGACATACAATAATAAGGGTATCAGAAATACAGCACAAAAACAAAATACTAAAAGCTGTCAGAGAAAACAAACAGACCACCTATGAAGGAAAGCCTATCAGAATCACGGCACACTTCTCAACACAAACCTTCAAGTCTAGAAGAGTTTGGAGTGAAGTATTTCAAATCCTGAAAGAAAACAACTTTCAACCACAATGATGTACCCCGCAAAACTATCCTTAAAAATTGATGGAGAAATAAGATACTTTCATGACAAAGAACAACTGAAGAAATTGATGGCCACCAAACCAACACTACAAAGAGTACTGAAAGACACTCTAGAAAGAGACAAAGATAACCACAATCTTAAGAACAACAACAAAAGGAAACCACTAGGCAGGGCAAACAATGAAACAGAAAATGCAGAAAACCAACAACAGAAAGATATCATGACAGGGATGAGCCCGTACGTATCAGTTATATCAATCAAGGTAAATGGTCTCAACTCACCAATAAAAAGAAACAGACTGGCAGAGTGGGTTAAGAAACAAAATCCAACAATATGCTGTATACAAGAAACACATTTCACTCAAAAGGAAATTCACAGACTAAAAACCAAAGGCTGGAAAACAATACTCCATGCAACAGGAACCCAGAAAAAAGCACGGGTAGCTATTATGTTTGCAGACATTGCAAACTTCAAACTGAGAATGATCAAAAGAGATAAAGAAGGTCACTACATACTTATTAGGGGAAAACTTCAAGAGGAAGAGATTACAATCATAAATATATATGCACCGAATATGGGAGTACCCAACTGTGTAAGACACTTCTTAATAGACATGAAAAATCAAATAAACAATAATACAGTTATAACAGGGGACCTTAATACCCCATTGTCACAGAGAGATAGATCAACCAAACAAAAAATCAGCAAAGAAATAGCAGAACTGAATCAAGCTTGTGAACAAATGGACCTAGTAGATGTATACCGAGTATTCCACCCATCAACATCAGAATACACATTCT
>RJWM01002149.1:12542-97174 GCA_004363535.1 Dasyprocta punctata | reverse complement strand
AAACTGAAATAATTCCATGCATATTATCTGACCATAGCACAGTAAAATTGGAAATAAATGACAAAAAAACCTACAATAACCGCATAAACACATGGAAATTAAATAATACTCTCCTAAATAACCAATGGTTCACAGAAGAAGTTAAAGAAGAAATTAAACAATATCTACAATTGAATGAAAATGCAAATACAAATTACCGGAACCTGTGGGGTACAATGAAAGAAGTCCTCAGAGGGAAATTTATAGCACTGAATTCCCACATCAGAAAAACGGAAAGAACACACATAAACAACCTAATCATGCACCTCAAACTTCTAGAAAAAGAAGAGCAAGTCAAGTCCAAAGCCCAAAGAAGGGAGGTAATTATTAAGACTGGAGCAAAAATTAATGCAGTTGAAACTAAGAAAACAATACAAAGAATTAAGGAATTGAAGAGTTGGTTCTTTGAAAGAGTCAATAAAATTGATAAACCCCTAGCCAACCTTATCAAAAAGAGGAAAGAAAAAACTCAGATTCATGCAATAAGAAATGAAAAGGGTGAAATCACTACAGACCCGGTGGAAATACAGAAGATCATCAACACCTACTTCGAAAACCTTTACTCACATAGATTCGATAATACAAAAGAAATGGACAGATTCCTAGAAATCTATGAATTACCAAAGCTGAATCAAGAGGACGTAAAGCTACTGAATAACCCAATTTCAGCTAATGAAATTGAAAATGTAATTAAGACCCTATCAACAAAGAAAAGCCCGGGCCCTGATGGATTCACTGCTGAATTCTATAAGAAATTCAGGGAAGACTTAATGCCAACACCCCTCAAACTCTTCAATGAAATCGAAAGGGAAGCTAGTCTCCCTAACTCATTCCTGGAAACAAGTATTTCGCTAATACAAAAACCAGAAAAAGACCCAACCAAAAAAGAAAATTACAGGCCAATCTCCCTCATGAACATAGACGCAAAAATCCTCAATAAAATACTGGCAAATAGAATACAGCAAGTTATCAGAAAGACTATACACCACGATCAAGTGGGATTCATCCCAGGAATGCAGGGATGGTTCAGCATACGGAAATCAACACATGTAATCCACCATATCAACAGGGCCAAGGACAAGAAACACATGATCATCTCAATAGATGCAGAAAAAGCTTTTGACAAAATCCAACACCCATTCATGATAAAAACCCTACAGACAATCACAATAGATGGTCTCTACCTCAACCTCATAAAAGCCATATATCATAAACCAACAGCCAACATCTTACTAAATGGACAAAAACTGAAAACTTTCAACCTAAAATCAGGAACAAGACAAGGAAGTCCATTATCACCACTCCTATTCAATATAGTTCTGGAAATATTAGCCAGAGCAATTAGACAAGAGAAAGAAATAAAGGGAATAAGGATAGGAAAGGAAGAAGTGAAATTATCATTATTTGCAGACGATATGATACTCTACATAGAAGACTCCCAAAAATCCATTAGAAGACTTTTAGAAGTAATAACTAAATTTAGTAATGTAGCTGGATACAAGGTGAACACTCAAAAATCAATAGCATTCCTGTACACAAACAACAAAGTCACTGAGAGAAAAATAAGTGAAACCACACCCTTCACTATAACACCCAAAAAAATGAAATACTTAGGAATCAATCTAACAAAGGAAGTCAAAGATCTATACAGTGAAAATTACATAGCTCTACAGAAGGAAATCGAAGAAGATTTCAGAAAATGGAAAGATATTCCCTGTTCATGGATAGGAAGAACAAACATCGTGAAAATGGCCATTCTCCCAAAATCATTATACAGATTTAATGCAATCCCAATCAAAATACCACTTACCTACCTCACAGAGCTAGACAAAGCATTCCTGAAATTTATCTGGAACCAGAAAAGACCTAGAATACCAAAGGCAATTCTGAGCAACAAAGGGAAGGCAGGAGGCATCACAATCCCCGAATTGAAAGTATACTACAAAGCTACTGTAATAAAATCAGCATGGTACTGGAATCAAAAAAGACCTGAAGATCAATGGAATAGATTAGGAGATGCAGCCACAACTACAAACACACTTAGCCACCTCATCTTTGACAAAGGGGCCAAACAGGTACATTGGAAGAAAGACAGCCTCTTTAACAAATGGTGCTGGAAAAACTGGCCTTCTATATGTTGTAAACTAAAACTAGATCCATGCCTATCACCATGCATTAAAATAAAGTCAAAATGGATCAAAGATCTGAATATAAAGACAGAGACACTAAACTTACTAGAAGACAGAGTAGGTAAAAATCTTGATGACATAGGAGTAGGCACAGAGTTCATGAACAAAACTCAGACTGCACGGGAAACACTCCCCAGAATCAACAACTGGGATCTCATCTTACTAAAAAGTTTTTGCATGTCAAAGGAAATCTCCAACAGAGTGAAAAGAAAACCCACACACTGGGAAAATATCTTAGCCAATTGTCCATCAGACAAAGGACATCTATCTAAAACATAGAAAGAATTAAAAGAAATCAGGCCCCTAAAATTCAAGGACCCAATCCAAAAATGGGCATCTGAGATGAATACACACTTCTCAGAGAAAGAAATACAAATGGCAAATAAATATATAAAAAAATGTTCAACATCAATGGTCATTTGGGAAACGCAAATTAGAACAACGCTGAGATTCCATCTCACTCCAGAAAGAATGGCCAAGATTAAAAAATCAACCAACAACAAATGCTGGAGGGGCTGTGGGGAAAAAGGAACTCTTCTCCACTGTTGGTGGGAGTGTAGACTGGTGCAACCACTGTGGAAGTTGGTGTGGAGATTCCTCAAGAAGCTAGGATTAGAGATCCCATTCAACCCAGCTATCCCACTTCTGAGCATTTTCCCCGAAGAATTGAAAACATCATACCACAGTGATATTTGTGCACCCATGTTTATAGCAACCCAATTTGTAATAGCCAGATCTTGGAAACAACCCAAGTGCCCATCAATCAAAGACTGGATAAAAAAGATGTGGTATTTTTATACAATGGAGTACTACTCAGCTATTAAGAAAGATTGCACTGAGACTTTTATAAGTAAATGGTCACGACTTGAGACCATACTAATAAGTGAGATAAATCAAACCCACATGTGTAAATACCGTATTGTCTCCCTAGTGTAAGAAATGGAAAAGTATATATGATCCAAAATCTATAATAAATACTATGTAAGGGTAAAAAACAGCTCAAAGAGCAAAAGTAATTGGGAAGGGAAAAGGCAGAAAGAGAAAAGGGAAGAGGAAAAGATATAAACCTGTATATATGTATATGTAAGGTAACTAAAATGAACACATTGCTGAATTTATTCATTACTGAGAAAGAACAATTAATACTCATATGATTAGATCAATTTTACATGTCTATATCTGTTAATGTAAGTAACCATTTCAAAAATAACGATACGCAATATTGCAACCATTGTCAAGTTTCTATCATCCGGTTTTGTAAACCTGAAATGTTACTGTTGTGTATTTACTCTAGTTGTTTGTTTGTCTCTTTTGCATGTTGTCTTTGTTTTATACGTCTTTTTTTCTGTTTTTTCTTCGCTTAAATAAAAAAAAAGAAATCAGGGCTATTGTTCATTCCATTTTCCTTGCTCATAAATTGTGATTTAAAATTTGTAATGAGAAAAAACATGGATTTTTCACAATGATAAAAGGTCAATTAAGTTCATATACACTACAGATCTTCCAATTATTATCCTCTTTTTTAAGTGTAAACTCTAAGAGGAATACACAAATCACTAGAGATTTCACCTCCTCTTTCAGTAATTGGGAGAAGAAACAGAAAGTCAGGAAGGATGAAAATCAATAAACTCGGCCTAACTAACATTAAAGAATGCTGTGCACCACTCAAACAACAGCAGAATACACATTAATCACTACACACTCTATTGTGGGCTACAAAATCAAGCTTCAATAAATTTCAACAGAGTTTTGACATTCGACCATAACCGAATTAAACTATACATAAGTACCATACAAGTATCTACATAATCCCCCAACTATTTGGAAATTAGACAAAGAAAATATAACTCTAAAAGTAAACATAAGAACATAGTAGGTAAAATTCACAAATTCACACAAAATAAAATTTTTGAAAAACTACGCAATGATTTTAGAAAAGGATCAGAAACCGATAAACATGATGGAAAGGGCAATCTAAAATACACATAATCTGTGTTCCTGGAGAAAAGTACAAAATAATACAAAAGAAATAGTATCAGGAAATGTCTAAAAACTTGTCCAAAATACAGACTTTAATCAACAAAGTGTCTAACAAGGGCCAGGAGTTTGGCTCAGTGACGTAAGCGCCTGTCTGGCAGGTGTGAGGTTGTGAGTTCAAACCCCGGTGCCGCAAAAAAAAAAAAAAAAAAAAAATGTCTAACACATAAACACTGAGAATGATCATTATCTTAATAAAGTGTCTAACAAAGGCTCAGAATGATCATTATCTTTGTAAAGTTACTGAACTGTAAGAAAGACAAAGAAAAAATTCTATGGGCATTCAAGTCAATAAAACAACGTGAAAATAGCAAAACTCCTAAATTCACTCTTTCTCTACTATCCTCCCTAATGTTTCTACTGTAGTCTAGTACAGCTGGGCATGGTGGCACATGCCTATAATCCCAGCACTGTAGAGGCTGAGGCAGGAGGATTACTGTACATTCCAGGCCACCCCAGATTGCACAGCAAGTTCAAGGCCAACCTGAACTACACAGTAAGACCCTCAAAACTAAACCAAAAAAAAAGATAAAAATATAATTTAAAATAGTCAAATTACATGTACAATTCACCCCCCAAAAGAATGTAAGAAAATTGCAAATGTTTCTCTATTATGAGTTGAGAGAATAATAGACAGGCCAACTAGTTACTTTTGGTACTTCCAGGCATGCTTTACCATCCGACTCTAGCTGATCATTGTAAGTCAATCTTGTAATTTCTTATACAGTTGTATATATTGTGATACATCTGTTTGTCTAGTAAACCCTGACTGATACACTTGAATATAACACCCATACATATATGACCCAATTCATCAAACCATAACATAACATACTTGCTTCAGAAAATTGTTTAAAGATCAATGAGTTTTACAACATTTTTAAACAATTTGGGGACTCATTAAATTGTCAATGAAAATGTACAATAAAGATGTAATTTTCCTTGTGATTTATACCACTACACATTTATTACATTTTACTTAAAATAAAACAACTCAGTATAAATTCATATTAAAACTACAACTTCTGGACTTAATTGTTCTGAAATATCATTAAAGCTCCATTTTAACAGTTAAGTTGGTGAATATAAAATAATTTACTTAACAAATGCCTATTTCTCACATTCAGAAGTTCTTAGTCTGAACATATGTTCATTTTACAGAATAGGTTTAAAATCTATCAACTCAAACATTACCCCCTAGGGAAAAATAAATCCTAGTGTAACTAGTGGGATAAACAACTCATTAAAACTCAAGTTGGACAAACTCCAGGATAAACTGAAGGAAATAGAAACAAGTAAGTCTTGATTATATAGTAACAAAAACTGAAAATCAATATGCCCTAATTAACACATACTTTAAAAAAGATTCTGATTGTATCATTTGATAGTAAATTATAGTACAGAGCTGAAGAAAACTCTGGAACAATGTGTCATTCCACAAAGAAAATTCTTCCTTCAAATTTTTAAATAGAAAAAAATATGGAAGCATGGTTCTTACTACTGAATGTATAGAAATCAAACAATCCATGCAAGTTCATAGGAATACCATAAAATTTTTGCCATATGTACACTTGAGGAACAACCATCCATTCTCTTTAAATCAACACACCTCATAGCAATTGAAAGAATATTCTCAGTAACAGCTGGATTTAAAGATTTATACAGAGTCCCCAAATGCAAAGTCTGAGCATAAAAATTGGCTCCAAAAATGTATTTTTGTTATTACTCATATCCTGTACAGTAAAATAAGATTAGTTCACATTTTCCAAAATAAAATGAGTATAAAAACTTCACTAACTCAACTTAAGAGAGTAGTTTAAAAAGGTAAGGATTGTACATCTCTTTGCATAATGACAACATACAGAACAAATCATATTCATAAAACATTTTTAAAAATTAAATGGTAGATAAAAAGTTAAAGATTTGAGGCGGGTACCAGGGATTGAACTCACAACCTTGAGCCTGGTAGGCAGGCGCTTAAGTCACTGAGATAAACCCCAGTAAGAATTCTTTACTCATACTCTACCCCCCACAGATTACCACTTCTTATGAGTTTAACATATACATCTTAAGACTTCTATATATTAATTTTATGAATTAAAATGTAACATTTATCATTTTAATAAGAACATTTATGTTTGTGTATATAGCCTCTTTTTAATTACTAAACTATAGGTGCCCCGTTAGTGCAGTAGGTAGCATGTCAGTCTCATAATTACTAAACTATGTGTCTTACAGATCAAAATCTTTATACATGAACATATGTGCTTCATAGTAGTGTTCTTATTTCATGTGTTTCACAGTAGTCTTTTTACTTCATGTTCATCAGCAGGTTATTTATCTTTTTCTCAAAATCTCCACCAATATTAACTATTATGATATAGTACTTGCAAATTACTTTGTTAAATACCAATTTTATATAGAGTATATTGTTATGCTGACATATGAAAGTATTTCACCATTTTTTGAAATTCTAAAATATTCTTTGAATTTATGTTAGAAAGTAAGAATAGGAATAAAAGCTGTCTCTTACTAAAAGGCAAAAATAATAACTGTCTTAGTTACTGCAATATATAAAATGAAAAATCTTATAATTGACTAACTGAATAAAAATGAATTCTTATAAAACCATCATGAGATGCCATTTCACATTCCTTGGAAAAGACATAACCAAAAGACAGACAGCAGCAAAAACTGGAAAAACCATGAAACAGTAGGAACCTTCATACATTGTTGGAAGGAATGTAAAATGCAAAATGGATTGGTGGTTTCTTAAAAAGTAAAACATAAATTTACTAGATAACGCAATAATTCCACTCCAGGCATGTACCCAAGAGAACTGAAAACATAAGTCCACACAAAGACTACCACTAAAATGTTGATAGCAAAATCATCCATAATAATCATAATAGTATAAACAAGCCAAATGTCTGTTACTGAATGAGTAAATAAAATGAGATCTACTTACACTAAAAAACAACAACAAAGAAAAACAATAAAAAAGGAATACAGAACTGATACATGCTACAGCATGGATGAAATCTGAGAAAAAAGACCATAAACTACAAATTCCAGTAATAGAAAATACTTACAAAAAGCGTATATACAGACATAGGGTTTAAGTCACTGCAGTGATAAGATTCTGATGAAATGCAAAATTGTTGCTGCATATCTCCCTAATTCCATCTGAGCATTTCCACTTTGAACTTTTTACATATTCAGTTCCAGAGTAAAATTTCATTTAAAGAAAGGATCATTAAAAACAAAAGGCCATTAAGCTATGTGAATTTCACTATACCACCAACAATGAAGGTCTACTTGTTATGTTAGTAATCCCAGCACTTGAGAGCTGCAATGGAGCACGACAGTACAGCCAGGGTTCTAAATTCAACGAAGTACTTATACTAAATAAAAACAAAATGGTTATGATAAGAACAAAAGGTACAGGTGTAAAACAGACCTTCACATTAGAAACCATGAAGTTGAGCATGATGGTTCACACTTGTAATTCCACCACTTTGGACCACAAACTCAAGCTCACCCCGAAGACAGACAGACAGAGAGACAGAAGAGACAGAGACAAAGACAGACAGAGAAACAGAGACAGACAGAGACAGAAATCTAATTCCAATAGAATGCAAAGTTACATTATAGTCTTCCTCTTGAACATATATACTGTGCAATCCTATTCCAAGGGTGAGAAACCTGGGAACCATTAACTTAACTGCATATTTAATCTGCTAGAACACTCAGAAAACGCTTTAAGAATTGCAAACTACCCTATCCAGCTAGCAACATTTCAAGTTTATTTGAGGTCCTTTTTCCTTAGGTAAAATTGACATTCGGTTTCAGCATCACATGTTTGAACTGTAACTGTGCTTTCCTATGGTAAATGCTAAATTCTCCATGAGAATATAGTGTCTTTTTAATCATGTTTTTGTGTAGTGCCTAGTAATAGCTAATGCTTAGTACTCGCCTAATAAATTTGAATTTAAATTGGATATTATTCCTTTGAGATCATAGTGTTTCAGTGCTGACACCCTTAGTAACTAATATAATCTTCAAGTACATTTATATTATGCATTGAAAAAAAACACCCTTCCCCTAAAACTAACCTGTTCTAAGCATACAGTTCAATGATTTTTAGTTAATTTATTTTTCATCAGAATCTTATCACTGCAAACTAACAAAACTGAAGCTCCTTAAGGAGGAAAATATAGTCAATTTAATCACAGAAAAGACCTACAGATGATCAAGATATAAAAATTTCCATCTCCTCAGAGGTACCCTTGTGTCTTTCCCAGGTAACCCTTCATCTTCCATCCTTTCAGAAACAATCATCTTTTAGATTTTATTTCACTATTAAATAGCTCTGACTATTCTAGAAATTCATATGAATAAAACCATTCAGTATTTTTGCAATATCCTTTTGTGTTCAACTTTTTTCACTTAGGAAATACAACGGTGTGCAACAGTAATTCATCTTTCTAAATTAACTGATTAAATTGACTATATTAATATATGCAACTAAAAACATACCTTTCTTTGGCTTACTCAAAATGGCATGCATTCCTTTCAAAACAGGTCACCTATTAATTTTATAAATGTGCTGAAATATATATTCATTTTTTTAAATTGAAAAACAGGCAATAATAACAGTTAACATGCCTCAAACCCATATTGACAATCACACTTAAAAATAACTTACATTTGTTAACTCATTTAATCTTCAAAATAACCCTAAATCAGGAATTAAAAATTGCTCCCTTTTATAAATGGAAAAATTAAGGCCAAAAACCAAAACAAAGATAAAGTAATTTTCCCAAGATCACAAAGCTAGGAAGTAGAGTACACAAGATTTTAATGCAAGCATTCTAGTTTCGGTGTTTCATGCTCTTAACCACTAAACCTAATAAATCAGGTGTCACTCAACACCAATAAAAAGCCATTACAAACAATTTGGCAATAGCTCTGGACTCTCTGCAAGGATTTTTGTTAATATAAATGGAAAAAACTTTGTACAGTCTATTCTGTAACCGTCTTATCACTCAATATACATCATGAAAAACTTTCTATACCAATGTGGGCCTTAAAATGCCACTATGAGCCGGGCGTGGTGGCGCACGCCTTTAACCCCAGCACTTGGGAGGCTGAGGTAGAAAGAACGTTGTGAGTTCAAGGCCGGCTTGGGCTACAACGCGAGCGCAAGGCTGGCCTGAGCTACATAGTGCAACCCTGCCTCAAAAAACTAGGGCCACGAGTTTGGCTCAGTGGCTTAAGCACCTGCCTGGCCGGTGAAATGCCACTATGAGTAAGATACAGTGTTTGCATTTTCTTTCTTCATCTTAGAATTTGAGCAGTTGTTCTTAAATACTGGCTTTTACATGCATCTATAGCCAGGTTTGTCTGACTTGTTTTTGGAAGATAGTTCTAAAATACTTCACTTATCTCAGTTTTTACTATAAAAATTCAAATCTTTAAAATATTTTACAAACCCATCATAGTTTGGCCCCCTTGGCAGTCTAAACTCATCTGAAACATCATCTTTCCTATCCTCTTACCTTCTTCAATTTCTCATCTTTTAGCAGTTTCACTACATTGTTTCACTAATCTATGGACTAACTTATACCTCAGATGCTGACCCAAATGATACTTTTTCTTTCTAGGTAACATTCTCTTTGTATGCCTTCACAGGACAGTGTTCTTGCTTTTCACTGTACTTTTCACTTAAGTGACTGTACGCTGCTTTGTATGATTATTTAATAGTACTCCAATCCTCAAACAATAGCTTTTGTAAGACAGGCATCAGAAATGTTTTTAAAAAGTAAGTGACTCATTATCCAGCTGAAATATAGAGAATGTTAAATATTAACAGGTTCTTCTAGGAAACTGGCAATGTATTTTAAGTTATAAATCATAACAAAAATATAAGATTATTACCAAGAACTTTCTAATGGTCACCAACATGTTCATAACAACTTCATTATCAACAAATTAAAAGGTGCCTAGAAAAGGTTACTTTCTCTCTCTAGGTCCACCATATCAACTTCTCTGATCCCCTAATTCCCTATCTATAAAACAGAGATAACATCTATGTATGACGGAAGTTAGTTGTGAGGTTCACAAAAGTTCCTATATTCAGTGAAAATTATGTAAGTTTAAATGCTAAAAGTATGAAAAAAGTGTGAGGTCATTTCCCAGTATCAAAAAAATTTTTTTCAGTTAAATAAATTAAGTATCAAAATGCTACTCTAACATATTTTCTTCTTTAAGTATGCACTATCTGATCTTTTGAATATGAGAAACCTCAAATAATATCTGTTCCTGAATTTCAAATTAATGTGTTAAAAGACCTTAAGTCATTCAGACGCCAAAAGAAATTTAAAGACAGTGAATTTTTAGACTAAATTTAGGGATTTAGTCAAGAGATGGTCTTTTAATAAATACACCGAGAATTCCTTTCAATGTATCATTAAAAGTTAGATCCCTCAAAAAAACGAGTATTTTTTAAAAAGACATTTAAAAGACACCATCACTACAACCAAATGCCACAGAATATTTTCCCATGCCACACATAGGCAAAACTAAATATTGAGAAAAGATCAATATAATTCTTCTCATAGACATATTGGTTATTTGATAATATTCTCCAATATTAAAAAATCAAATTTATAATCAATAACCTAAGAATGAACTGTAAAATGCTTATTTGGATCCAATTAAACTATTTTACCACATTTAAAACATTAAACAAAAGAACTAGAAATGGATCATATTTGTCTATATAACATCATACCTAACTGATCATAAAAATTCATGTATAAACAGCAGATTTTCTAAAGTTACAATCAAAAAAGACTTAGTTCTCAGTAGACCAACACCATCTTGCTGATCAGTATTTCAAGTGTTCTCTCTAAAATAAAGGGGGGAAATCATACTTTTCATAACCTTTTAGTTCTACACACCTAAACACTTTCAAAAACTACAAAAGAATGAGTTTTCTAGTTTTGCTGTTCATTTGGGGGTTTTTGGTTTTCTGAGATAAGGTCTCACAATGTAGTTCAGGCTGGCCTGGAACTCACTATGTAGCCCAAGCTGGCCTCAAATTCATGGCAATCCTCCCACCCCAGCCTCCCCAGTGCTGGCGCTATAGGCCTGTATCATCATGCTCAGCAAAAGTGTCTATTTTTCAACTAGTCATTTATTTAAACATATTGCAAAATCAGAACCAAAACATGAAGAAAACTGAAAATTGGCAGGAACATTAACATACGTTAAAAGTGATCTGATTTACCAGGAGAATTTTTTCAATCAATAACATAGCATGTCAATATTCTAAGAAACTACCATCTTTTGTTAGTAAAATAAAAAGCACTAATAATGCAAATCCTGAGCATTATAATTTCAAATTTTACCCATTAAAGTAGGAATAAATTCACCAAATTAAATAAAATACACATAACAGTAGTAAATTTTTAAGTATTTTTAAGTTAGTCTTGCTTAGGAATTAACACACAGAACAGTAGTAAATTTTTAAACATTTTTAAATTAATCTTGTTAACTACGATGCTTGTCACAAAATACTATTAGTCTGTCTAAACTACCTTATAAAAATTTATCTGAGCAAAAGATACATTTTGCTTAACAAAATGAAAGTATGTGAATGGGTATAAAATATTCAAAATCCTTTTATTATACACCTGAAAATGCTCTGGTAGGAATATACTTTAGCAAAATCCCAGAAACCCTAGTGAAGAGAATCAGTCGCCTGCTGGGTTTGAGGAAAAAAGATGGAGAACGGTGCAATGCAAGCGACAGTGGATTGTGACCAGCAGCCAGTCCCAGGCATACTCTATCTGACAAGGTCCAAATGAGACACTCCAGGAAGAGAGGCAAGGACTGTCTGCAATAGGAGAGGAGACAACTCCTGGAGATGACAGAAATGTTATCTTGATTTTGGTGGTAGTTAGACTGTGACTCTCAAATGAAAATCACTGAAACACATACTTAAAATTGCGGAATTTTGCTATATTTAAATTGTACTCTAATTTTATTTATTTTTATAAATACATATGTATTTTTTTGTTTGTTTTGGGTTTTTTTACTACAATGCTGGACACAGAACTTCAGGGTCCTCCTGCCCATGTTAGGCAAGCTCTCTACCACTGAGCTACTCCATTAGCCCAAATACAATTTTAAAATGTTACTGAAAACACCAGCGTAATTTATGTAGCAAACAAAAATAAGTTACTGTAATCCACATGGACAATGTATCTGAAAGTGTACTATGACTTAGTAAAATTGTCTTACATGTTTTATATGGGGTTTTTTGTCCCATGAGTCTACTTTTTAAACTGTATATGATAACTAGCTATGTAAGGTCTTACAAGATAAATAAACGAATCTGATCCTGGCATAATTAAGGGGATGGAGGGAAGGGGTTATAAAAAAGAACTGGATTGCGTTATGTACATGTACCAATCCCTACAATGAATATAAACATTATATACTGCAAACATGTACTAATAAAAGTAAAAAAGAAAAAGAAAAGCTATTATAGGAACTTTACAAACTATTCTATACAATTCTGAATTATTATGAAAGCTTATGAAAGTTAAATACATTCTCAAGTGTATTCAGGACTCATAAATTACTACAGGCGCTTTAAAAATAGAATAGCTGAAGAAGTAAATTATGTATGAAAAATTAAGTATTCATCTTAAAATATAATTCTCTCCAAAAAACAGTTAAAAGAAAAAAATAGAGGACAAAAAATGTAGAAATACAAACTCAAATACCAAATATTTAAATATCTGCCTTTATTTGGACATAAAAAGAGAAGACAATCTGACACTAGACTCTAAAATAAAAATTTCTCTTTAGATGTTAAACCAAGGGTAAAAAGGGAAATACTCAAAAGCACAAAGAAAATGTAAACACCCATGATCTCACCATTGATGCTACTGGGGTTTTTTTCCCCTCCTAAGCATGAATGAATACTTAATACAATTCAGAAGCTGGTGTTTCAACCATAGCCTCCTTCTTTGACTTACAAAAAAAAAAAAAAAAAAAAAAAATCTAAACAAACTTGTTTCAGAACATAAAACTTAATTTATTTTAAAAAATGAAAGATGAACAAAACAAAATAGGATGTCTGGCTTAGCTAGCTTTTCTTGCTTAAACAGAAATTTGATCAAAAATACCTGGTTTTTTTCCTAGTATCTTTAAAATTTCAGTTAGCTGATCTAAAAATTTTTAATTAATTGAATTCTAGTTCAATTCATTTTAAAATTCAAAAATCAACTACATGTTAGGTCCTGCAGCATAAATGTACATATGAAAAATAAGATAAGGCAAGATACAAAAGTGATAAAGTGCTATAATGAAAGGACTAAGCATTTTGAAAGTCAGTAAACTTACCAAGAATTTAAATTCAAAAAGAAAGAAAACTGCCCATTACCAACTACTCATTTTCCTAACTAAAACAAACTACGTGAGTTTAAAATGCCTATTACTGGTGAGACGTGGTGGCTCAAGCCTGCAATTCCAACATTTGGGAGACTGAGGCAAGAGGATCATTGCAAGTTCAAGATCAGTCTGGGTTACAAGGTGAGCTCAAGGCCAGTCTGAACTGCACAGTGACACACTGTCTCAAAAAGGCAAAACAATAAAAAATTTAAAAAATAAAATAAAGTGCCTATGACCATACGGCAAGGAATACAAACAGCACTCCTACCTCTATAATTTCTCAAAAATCATGATGAGGAAAGGCTAAAGACACAAAGGACAGTCTTACAACTTCACAATGCTATTAAAGCAACAGCAAGATATGAAAATCCCTCATTCGACTCTGGAATGCAAAAATTTCTGAGTAAGTATAAGGATAATCATTGGTAGACCTAGATGTATCTTACTCAGTTAAAGAAAACCAGAGATTTAGAATAAACAACAAGTTAGTTACTGACACATGCTATGTCAAGAATAAGCATCAAAATCATTAAATAAAAGAAACCAGACTCAGACAACCACATACTGCTTGCTCCCAAAAAAAGCAAATTTATAGAAACAAAAAGTAGGTTATCTTGGATTGGGAATGAGCATTATAAATGGAAATGAACAATCTCACTGGAAAAAGAAAAAATTTCCTTAGACTCATTTATGGTAAGTTATTGTAAGTTGTAAAATTATATACTTAAAAGGCATGCATTTTATGCTAAATAAAATATACATAAAGCTTTTCTTCAGTAAGCTAACAAAGCTATTCCTATTATTATAGAGTAACACCTAAGGAGTAAAACTTACTACCAATTGCTAATCTTGTATGTTGATTCATACAGACATAAAAACTGAATTCTAGCTTCAGTATTTACTACTAATATGTTTATAATACAATTTGTGTAATCAATGAGTATCTCATTCATAAGGATGTTACAAAGTTTAAGTAGGACAATAAAAATAACACAACATTGCTCCTGGCAAATGCATTAGTAATATTAACTCTAAATTATTAAAATCATTCCCACAAATTTCTCATATACCACTGATATAAGTGGAAAAATAATTCTGTTCATGAGTTATTTCTTTTTGTTTGTTTTGTTTTTGTGGTGCTGCAGATCAAACCAATGGCCTTGTACATGTGAAGCAAAAACCCTACCACTGAGCCACATCCCCAGTCCCTCATGAGTTTCAAAAAACATGAATTGTATTCAAAGTAAAAATGTAATACTAAACAAATATACAAAGAAATATTCAGCATAAATTACAATTACAAAGTGTTGATACCTTTTTAAAGCCCTGACAAAAGATGAAACTCAGTAATTCAAAATCGAAGAAACTACATGAAAAAAATAATTGAGAAATCAAATGTTTAGAAAAGTTTACATTAAATTCAGAATTATCAAGTATACCCTAAAAAAATCAATTCAACAGTAACGGGAAAATGTTTTTTAAAAACTGGAAAATAAAACAATGATATACTAATTTATGCAAAGGTTCTTTTATCTGCAAAATATATCTGCAAAATCTTGTATTTCCTCTAGTCCTAAATAGACGATTTTCAGTTCAAACATGAATCATTAAGAAAAAGTGAATACAAAAATATTCAGTAATTCATAACATATTATGCCTGCAAAAACTAAACAACATCTTGTAAGACCCAACATAGCAAAAAGAACAATTATATGCGATTTTAAGACAATCTGCAGTATGTAATTTTTCTCTCTTTAAAATTCCTTTAATTAAAAGAATATGTATTTTCTACTGTCATTTGCCTATACTGCTTATTGATGTACCTCCAGTCAGGCCTCCGCAGAGTGTGTGGCATTTAACAGTCATTCCCCATGTATGTGTAAAATAGACCTGAATGAATAATGTAAAAAAGCAGACAATCATACCGGAAAAAGTTATTAGAGGTTTTTATTGAAATTGAGGACCATTATTTTCTTTTAAATTTACTTAACCTATCTATCCTCTTGTCCCTGGCTCTTTAATCATCTTAAAAAATACCCTTATTAAAAAAAATACCCTTATAACTTAGACTTAAAAGAGCTATTTCCTGGCTTGTCATTTCAAGACACATCAAAAAAGGTATCTGGTTGAATCAGAAAAGTAGACTGTCACTAATCAGTCAATAACTTTACCTATGACTTCTTCCCGAGAACTGAGAAACATAAATTTCTGTTATCAGTTCCCACTCAGTTTATGGTATTTTGTTACAGCCAACAGAAAGACCAAGGCATAAGCTAAATGTCCATCTAATTTAGTTTTTGTTCCATTTAGTAGTACTAAACTTGTCTGTATTTCAAAACTCATGTCTATATGTTAAGTACTGTGCTCTATTGAAGTGTTTAATAGATATATAGTTTTGAAATGTTTAAAAAGAGAAGAAAATCAAGTAGAAAAGATCTCAAGATTTCTCTATACTGTAGAAAATTATAAAAATCTTTCTGCAGAAAAGCTGTTATATGACACCCATTATATAAAGGGAAAGCACAAACACATCTGCAAAATAAGCTTGTAAACAATCCAAGGAATTCTAATAAATTCATCCCTATCTTCATCTCTACAGTTTAACTATCCCAAATACACACTTCACTACTTTTTACCTGGTCAAACTACACTAATTGTTAAGAAAAAAACTATGTTGTATTTAAGAGATAACTATTTTAGGCAAAAAGCAAAAGATATAAGTGAGGTATGAACAGTTTCTGGCTTAGAGTTAAGATAAACTTAAAACTAATACAATCACACAGAAAGGGAGAAAACACTGGCAAATCATGTATTTGAAAAGGAGCTAACTTATAAAACATTTAAAGAACATCTAAATCTCAACAATTACAAAAAACTAAAAATGGATGAAGAATTTCAATGGATACTTTCGCAAAGCCAGAAATGGTGAATTAAGCACATAAAAAGATTCTCAACATCACTATTTAGGGAAATACAAATTAAAATCACAATAAAATACCACTTCATATTCATTAGGATGGCTAATATCAAAAGTGAAAACAGTAAGTGTTGACCAGGATATGCAGAAATGCAACCCTTCTACATTGCTAGTGGGAATATAAAATGGTAGAGCCAACTGTGGAAGTCAGTAACAGTCCTCAAAAAAGCTAAATACAATACATGATCCTGCAATTTCACCTCTACGTATATATCTAAAAGAAATGAAAGCAGAGACTCAGTTGAATACATGTTCACAGAAGCTTAACTCCCATTACCAAAAGGCTGGAGGATCCCAGGTGTTCACTGGTGGATAGGTCAATAAATAAAATAATGGGATACACATAAAATTCAGCCTCACAAAATAACTACTGAATGAATAAGTACAGTGATACAATTCTGATAAATGCTTATAACATGAATGAATAACATGCTAAGTGAAATGAGCTAGATACAAAAGACAAATATAGAACGATGATGATTCTATCTATATGGGTGACTAGAAGAGTCAAATTTATAGAAAAAAAGAATAGTAGTGGAGTTGGAGGAGAGGGTAATGCAGAATAATTTTTTAATGATACACAATATAAAAGTTCTACAGGTGAATAGTAGTTATATAACAATGTGAATATACTTACAGTATCACTGAATTTTACAGTTAAAATGAAAATTTTATGTTATGTATGCTTTACCCCTATAGTAAAAATAAAATAAAAACAATATGGTACAGCTGAAAGAGCTTGACTCAAGAAAGATAGGATCAAATTGAAGCATTAATATTATCACTAGACCAGTAAGTTGACTATACTAGGACTCAGTTTTCTCACCATTGAAATGAGAAGATTGTATTAGATGATGTCAGTATTACTTTTTTCAGTTCAAAGCATTGTTTGAAAGGATATATTAGATACCAGAATAGAAAATACTGAAACTCACCTTAGTGTCACTTGGGTGGAGATAAGAGACTTAACATACCCGTTCACCCTCAGTAGTTTTAAAAATATTCAGTTTCAAGACAATGTTAATAACAAAAGCAGACAGATGAATATAAACAGATTTGGAAAGAAAAAAGATCTATCACCAGGAGCATTATAAGTATTCACCTTGAGATTTGTGGTCCCTATCAAACTGTGGTATTATTAAAAACAAAACAGTGAAGCACACCATACTTTAAGCCCTCAAGACAAACAGCAAAATGCCAATCATAATACGAATAATTGAAAAATGCTCAATGAATGACATTTAATTTCACTAACAAGACTGAAGCTCCTTAAGGAGGAAAATGGTAAAAGAACAATAAAGAAATTCACACAGGGCTGGGAATACAGCTCAGCAGCACAGTGCTTGCCTGACAAGCACAAGGTCATAAGTTCAATTTCCAATACCAGCCACAAAAGAAAACAAAGAAAATTCACATAACCTTCAGGAATTTTACTTTGAAACTGAAATTTCAGGTCAAGAATATATAAACTTTCAACATTCACACAATAGAATACTGTACAGCAGCAAAAGTAAATAAACCTTTCTTCCACAGTATGGATGAATGTCACACATATTAATCTGAGCAACCAAAACTAGTCAAGAGGAATATAGGTCATATGATTCCTTTTATATTAAGTACAAGAACAATCAAACTAATCTGTGTTATCAGAAATCAAGACAGTGATTAACCTCACAAGAGGGAGATGGGAGAGAGACTTTAAAAAGACACTGATAATACTGTTTCTTCATCAGTGAGTAGGAACAGAGTTGACATTAAATGTCACAGCATGGATGTTCTACTAAAATAATCCTGAGAGTAAAATAAAACTGTCTTCATTTAATTCAAGTCTTTATTTAATTCAAGTACTATATTATTATATTCTCTGGTGTTTTATTGACTTTAAATTGCACTTAGCAACACTTCACTTTACTGAATTTTATATTTGTTATTTTCAAATTAAGAGTTGCTAAAAACTATTAATGATAACATTTTTAAAGACATGAAAAACAGTATACTTCTGTAAACTACAGAGAAAATATCACTGGAATAATATACAAGTGGTCTTACCTAGAATAAAAACAAAACACATTCAAGTAAGTGTTAGCATTCTGTCCTTAGTATACAATATCTAAAAATACAATCTTTTAAATGTCTGAAGACATATTTTAGATCACACGTGACAATATTTACAGTAAACCCTACACATCCTTAAAATAAACCTCACGTATTTAAGTATTTAATACTTTTCATATAAAGTGAACAATTCATTTTGGAAACTTTGGACACTTTGAGGAAAATAAGAATTTTCAATAGAAAATGGCACTATTAAAATTATTTTAACCTTGTAAATAATAAGTAAACCAGCACATAGCTGAGATGATACTTTTCAGAGATATTCAGTAACATTGATATTGACATCAATTATCGCAAATCTGATGGTATGTCTTATAAATTAAATACAAATTTGGCATATTCAATATGATAGGCATATGCAAATAAAAAGTTAAATCCACACCTAAACAGCATAACAAATGACATATAAAGAATATAGAAGCAGAAAAAAAATGAAATTTAGCAAGAGAAATTATGAATAATCACCTTTAAATGTCTTCATTTTATCCAATAATTTATTCTAAGCCTTTGTTTTACCTTGTATTTTTATTTTAAATTTTCAGGCTCAATAAGCAAGTTTCCTTGAAACTGTATGCATTCATGTTATTAATTTCATTTTAAAAGTTTTGTATTATTAAAATAACTAAAGTAGTTTAAGTAAAATTAATACGTGTTTTTTTCTGAAAGTTGTGCCACTTACAGTAAAAAACTAGTGGAAAATATATTCTGAAAAAATAAGGTTACTAATTAAAGATAAAAAGTAAAGATATTCTAAATAATTAAAATGTGTCAATTTTAAAATATAAAAAGGTTTCACTAGAAAATAATTTCAAATAAATTTTATTTCATGAATTTAAACAACTACTTTTAATAGAGTACTGCTTTTAATTAAAAAACGTATGATTAGTAAATACTGCTTTTCTTTCTATAAATTTCTAAGCTTAAGCAAATATGATCTCCAAATGAGGCAACTCATTCCTAAGTGTAAACAATAATAAACAAAAATCAATTCCTTCCAAAATGTAGCTACAGAACATGTCAGATATAGCTGAACTTTATGTAAGGGTACAATTTACTCAGTGGTTATGAATATGTATAAAATTATTCAACAGACAAAAGTGCTGGTCTTAAATATTAATTGAAAACTTTCTTCAAATCTTTATATTCTCTCTCAAAGAAAAAGGTACTTGCTCTTATAGTTCCAAATTACACTCTGAAGCAGCAACATTTTACTGTATCTCCAACACAGATTAACAGTTACTCTCCCAGCAATTATTATAACCACAAAAAAACTATGAACTAACACATTTCAGACACTTAAGAGATTTGTATAGTTTCAAGTAAAAGACTGCATCTTCAGATGTTTTTCTAAAGTTCTCCATAAATCTAACATATGGGCACCGGACAGATATATTTGATTTTATTCCCTCTTGAAATTATGAAATGTAAAGTAACACAAACGCATTTTAACATATACTACTTACCAGCAAGTGGCGAGTTTTAGTAATTTACCATAAAGAGCAGTGCTAAAGGTGGGAATAACTGGCACAGGTAAGCAGTACGATCCACTACAATCCAAAGATGTCAGTCCTGCCTGAAAACCAAATATCTGAAACAAAAAGAAAAGACCCAAATGTTCACAAAGTTTTAACAAGCACAGGATGAAATACGTCAGTTTCAAATTGCTGTACAACAGCTGCACAATATGTTCCAATGTTTTTTTCTACTTGCCAAATGATCAACATTTTCTTTTATTCAACTTGACATTAAATCAAAGAGATCTAAACTTGTAGTATTCCTTTCATATCCCTAAAAGACCACTGCTTTTTAAATTTCACATTTTATTTCTATATATAAACTTCAGTGTTTTAATATCTGCTGAAATTTACATATTTTCCATAAATATACAGCTGACTGCATTCTCTACTGTAAATTAGAAATTAAATAAATTGGTGTCAATATCATCTAACTAAAAGTACAAGAACAATCTTTAAAATATATTTTGCCTTCAACTTTCATTATTCAGTCACAAAAAAGATAACCAATGATATCCTAAATTGTTACTTCTCCTTTCTTTTGTGAAAATAATTGTACCGTTGAAGTTTTACACTCCAGAAAATTTGGTACATGGTATAAATTACTCTTCCTACATTTACACTTAAAATGAACAGATCACACTAAAAAACTGTGTAAGCAATCCTATTTTTCCTGGACACAACTGTCTTAATAAAAAGAAGCATTTTAGCAATATATTTACATCAAACATTGCACAGAAGTGATGATATTTCTGTTGTAATTATTTCCAATGCAATAAAAGATAAACATGTTTTACTAGAAAGACTGACACAACTGCTTTCCAATAACACACAAAGCAATGTAACCTCAACATTTATTTTTTAATCCCTGGGTTTATATCCCACTGATTTAGCAGTTATCAACTCAATCTCTAGGACTAATATTAACTAATAAACACTGCTAAAATAACATTTTCAGATACAGTACATTTATTCAATAATTACGACACAAGATCAATTTCTAAAAAATAGCTGAGAGTGAATGTAGCTCAATGATAGAGCAACTGCCTATACAGGAGGCTCTAGGTTTAATTCTTAGGATATACCATAACTACACTTACAGCTTCAAAATCCTATTATGCCTCTAACATGTATCAACTGATAATGTTAAGGCATTAAGAGTTAAATTTTCAAAGAAAACTTCATTTCAAAGGACATTTCTATCTAATTGCAGTCAAGGAAAATTAAAGCGATTAACTACAATACAAATTTGTATAGATTCTGCTATTAACAACAGATTGGCAAGTACAAAACTGAGAAGAAAAAAGAAAAAGCTACATTTTGAATGTCAAAATGATTACTTAAAATCTTAACTTAAAACTTAATGTATCACACATTTGCTCTTTCCAAAGACCTGTTTTGACCAACAGTGTATACAAACAAATGTGGGGGTCACTGTATAGTTTGGAATTTCATATTTTCTCACAAAGGTACAGTATTTAAATAATTCTGAAATTTATAATTATATAATAATATAAAACATAATTATCAAAAAATGTCTAGCCTTCAAGTATCTCTAGTAATAAAGGTAACATTTCATCACCTCATACTGTGTTTTCCTTTCAAGTATCTCCGTGTTCAACTAAGAACTCTCTCAAAGCTACTTTCTAATGTTCTAACAAAGCCCCAACAGTACAATCAGACACTATCATTAGCAGTACTCCAATGGAAATGGGTGAAGAGGAGATCCCCTGCTGGTTACCTGAAGAATTGCAAAGGAGTTGGGGGAAACTGCATATAAATGTGTAATTTTTTAAAATACTGTATTATATTTACATATTTTCCACATATGCTACTAAGGAAACATTCAAGCAGGTAAAAATTATAAACGGAGGATCTATTAGACTTACTATCTTCAATATACAGCCAAATTATATTTAGAACATCACACTGCACTTCCTTATCAACCACATCAAAAATAATTATATCAGTATAAATATTCAATTCGTCTAAATCACAGCAACTGGATATACAGATTCAAAATACTTAAATAATCTAATGACTTGTCAATGGTGTTTCACCAAGATTATAAAATTCATGATCTGAAAAAAGGAAAGCCAGCCCAGTATGAAGTGAAGTTACTTTCATGAAAGGTAGTATACATATCCTCAAGTATAATAAGCATGCTGGATGCTGAAAACTAATAGTGTGAACCAGTAAAAATGTATAAAGCAGTCAAGTATAGCTATCAACATAAACTTTACCTGAAGTAAACATAAATTTGAACAAGATGACATAAACATCATATTAAATGAAAGTTAAAATATAACACCACTAAACAAAAAAAAAATCGGCAAAAGATAAAAATAACTATATCCCCATTTTTTATTTCTTTTTTGAGACAGGGTTTCACTATGTAGTTCAGGCCAGCCTTGAACTCCCTTTGTAGCCCAAGCTGGCCTCAAACTTGCAGCGATTCTCCTGCCTCAGCCTCTAGAGTGCTGGGCTTATAGATGTGTACCACCATATCCAGCCTACCCATATTTTAATATTTTACGACAAATGTTCTTGAACTAACAACTTGAACAGAAGAAACTGCGAGATTTTAAACATCATAAAACGTCTACAAGTCGTTATTAACAAAAATCAGAATTAGGATTTACAACTTTAAACAGATAAATATAAAAAGTACATGCTAACCATAAATGCCAATAAAAACAAAGTAATGGTATTATAAAAGAAATCACTTTCATGTTGTCACTGTAATCCACACAGTATAATTATCCCCCAGTTAAAAGGACAAATAATCAAGCATGGCCTTGAAAAACTGCTCTGTATGCAATACATTGAAACACATAAAAACCGAAGATTTATTATAAGTACACAATAATATAGCATAATAATGAAAATATTCCACAGCAAAAGCATTTAGAATTAAGAGAACCAGAACTGCAGTATTTTAAAACTAAAATTGCTTGAATATTTAACTCAATCGTCTCATTTACAGGAATAATGAAGTACAAAAAGGATTAAAGATGTCTTCAGAATTACATATCATTGCAGCAGCAATATGATGCTTCATTTCATTTAGCTCAACAGTTAGCTCAATTTTGCATAGCCTTCCTTCTTCCCTTCTTTTACTATCACTTCTCCTTCAACTGTGAGTAAAATTATTTTGCTCTCTTTTCATCAGTGACCATCTTGAATGAATAGCCTAGAGTCTGGTAGAAACTCCCGTCAATACAGTTTTTATTTATATAATTACTGAAACAAAAGAAAATCTGGATAGAAACAGACACAATATTTTTCTCAGATGGGGAAAATTAAGAAGGATTTTGTCTTTATCCCCACCCCAACTTAAACCAGAAAGACTATAAATATTGGTGATGTTGCTACTACCTAGAATTCCAAAAATATTAATACAATCATGCTGTCGCCTACATTGGTAAAGATGTAAAATCCTTCAGAATACATAAATATTGGTAAGTCAACAATAGGAATGAAATGACCCAACTTCAAAATAAGCAAAAGATGTGTATAAATATTTCTCCACAGCCAATATGCAACTGAACAATATGCAATGAACATGTAACATAAAATGCTGAGCACCATTACTATGGAAATGTAACTCAAAACCACAAGATGCTCCTTTACAACTGCTAAGATGCCTGAAACAGCAAGTGTTAGTGAGGATGTGAGAAAATAGGAATCCTAATTTAATCACTGCTTAGATACAAAACAGGGCAATCCTCTGGAAGAAAGTTTGACAACTGCTAAATATAATAAAAATAGAGTTACTATACAGTAATTCCATACACCTTGCTATTGCACACCCAACAAACATAAAAATGTGACACAAACGTTCATAACCATGTTATTCATAATAGCCAAGTAGTAAAAACAATGCAAATATCCATAAAGTAATAAGTGGGTAAACAAAATATAGTTTATCCATAAATGGAATGCTATAATTCAGTCATAAAAGAGGAACAAAATATTTTTTGAAAGTATTATTACATTCAGGTCTCTGAATGATCAATCTTCGTGTGTGGTGTAAGGTAAAATCCATGTTCATTCTTTTGCATATTGACGTTCAGCTTCCCAATATTAGGTGTTAAAAAGAATGTCCTTCCCCTGAGCAGTCTTACCATGCTTGTCAAAAGTCATTTGACCATATACATGAGGGTTTATTTCTGGCCTCTATCCTATTCCATTGGTACTATTTCTGATTTATGCCAGTATCAAACTGTTTTGATTATTGTCTCAGTTATTATTCTCATAGTAGGGACACAATACCCAACACCCACATTTTAAGAAGGAAGGGTTTACTTTGGCTCACATTTTGTGTTAGTTTCAGTCTGTAGTCACCTGACTCTAAAGCTGCAGAGGCATGGCATACCAAAGGAGAAACAGATCATGAACTAGCAGACAGGAAGCAGACAGAGATCAAAGTAGGAGGAAGGGAAATGTATCCTTCCAGGACACACTTCCAGGGACCTACCGCCTCTGCCCAGACTTCACCTCCTAACACCACATTTAGCTATGAACTTATCAGTGGACTAATTTATTGATGAATACCACACTCCCATGATACAATCACCTCTCAAAAACTCCACTAATGAGTACATGAGCCTTTGAAGGGAGATCTAGATATAAAACATTACAGCTACTATAGTTTTGCAATCAAGAAATATAAGTTCTCCAGCACTGTTCTTTTCATGACTGCTTTGGCTATTGGAGTCTTCTCAAGAATACACAGGAATTTTAGAATGGGTTTTTCTATTTCTTCAAAAAGAGTAACTGAATTTTAAAAGGGATTGAATTGTATTAGTTAGCTTTCCCATTGCTGGATACAATACCCAACTCCACAACTTAAAGAAAAAGAGGTCTAATTTGGCCCACACTTTAAGGGGACTCACTCTGTGGTTGGTTCCAAGGCAGAAATATCATAGGGAAGCAAAGCTGCTCAGTTTATGATGGCAGGGAAGTAAAGCAGAACAGTGACAGAGATGAAGGGGAAAAGCAACAGATACAGTACGCAAAGTAATGTCTCCATAACCGACCCAGACACACCCAGAAGTGTGCTCCACCAATCCCTAGGTGCCTCTCACACCAATCAGGCTGACACAATCAAGCTTAAGAATAACATTTTAACAATATTGTTTTCCAATCCATGAACATTAGATGTGTTTCCTTTTACTTATATCTCAATTTCTTTTCACAATGTTTTGTAGTTCTCATTGTAGAAGTCTTTGTGTTCTTAGTTAACTTAAACTCCTACACAATAAACCTCTCAGAACAAAACAGCAAAAGCAAGCTACAAGCAAGAGGCCAAATCCCATACACTGCCTATTTCTGTACAACTTGAAAGTTAGTAATTTTTAAATACAAACATTTATAATCAATGCAATGATGATGCAAACACTCAATTGGAACATCAATTATGTAAAACATTATCCCAAGAAAAAGAACTCCATTCTTCTCATTAATAATACTGTATTACCAAAAAAAAAACTTTTTAATTAGTAACATTTTGAATGTTGTCAATTCAAAAATTTTATGATAAGAGTTTTCTCTACCAGGATTTTTTTTTTTTTTTTTTTGGTACCAGGGATCGAACTCACAACCTCACAACTGCCAGGCAGGCACTTACACCATTGAGCTAAATTCCTGGCCAATTCAAAAATTATCAAAACTTTTTTCCTCTTTAAGTACTTACACAATCTTCAATTTTTTTTCTATTGGCCCACAAAACCTAAAAATATTTACTCTCTCACCTTTTAGACAAAATTTGGTTTTTTCTCTCTCTAGGGTGTAACCTGAAAACTGAAATAAATGACTACTAAGACAGATGTGCTTACAAATTTATTGGACCTGATAAAGAATTCTGCAAAATTATTATACCAATTTATATACCAAATAGATGTGAATGATTCAGTTCTTCCAAATCCCTAGGGATTTGAGATCAAAAATTAATGAATTCAAAGGATTCTGATTCTGCAACATTCTTGAACTCTCAAAAACATGTTTTATCTGACCCTTATGAATAACAAAGCCGTAAAGTTAAATACTCTTCCGCAATTTATAGAATGCATTCATACAAGTTATTTTCTACATGTGTTTCAAGTATCAGATGCTTTGCAATGTATAAGCCACTCAGTGTCATGCATTTTCAAAGGGTAGGGTTGCCAAATGAATGAAGAGGCCATGATAAGGCATTGGCAAGTTTTGTCTCTGGGGACAGGGGTTTGAGAAAATACTGGTCAACAGATATAAAATTTCAGTTAGGAAAAGTAAGATCAAAAGAGACAACTGTAGAAAGACTATAGTCGTAAGAACATACTGGATTTTCAAAATCAGTGAGACTTTAAGTGTTTTCACCAGAAAAAACAAATTTATGTGAGCTAATACATATGTTCATTAGCTTCTCATTTTGTAATGAATATCTATCATAAAACATGTTATATATGATAAACCTGTACAGTTTCACTGTCTATTAAAAGTAAAATTTCATCTTCATATTTCCTATATACATCCATGCCAACCCTCCCAACTGATAAATTTAATTTCATAAATTGAGAATTATAAATCATTTCATCACCAGATAATACAAAGTATACATAGTACTCAAACATTTAAGTATGTAATTAAAGTTTACTAAAAATGCCAAACACACTTTACAAAAAACCTTCTGCTGTAGTATTAAAACACTATATCACTACAAATGAAATTTTGGAAATCTTTAGAACTTATTGAAACCATCTTAGTAAGTAAAAACTGCTATAAACTTTATAACAAATTAGAATTTTGAGTCAGTTCAAGAGTCATATAAAAACTCTTACCAAATCCCAAAAGTATTAAAATGCACTATATCACAGAAATATCAAAAATGAAATGAATTATTAAAAACAACCAGAAGTCAAGGGTTTTTTTTTTAATATTCAATATTCTTAATGCCAATGAATAGTTTTTCTACATTCTACTATTCCTACTCTGCCCAACACTTTCATTTAAATGTAACTATTTAACTCACCCAATAAAACTGTAGTCAAAGTGATCAAAAAATAAAATTAAACTGCATATGTACCAAAAACCATTTTTGAAACACATAACTATTTAGAGGCCACACTGGAAGTAACTTTTACATTACACTGAACATTTAATTGGGTTTTAATATATTAACAAACAGAAGTGATGAACAACTGTTCTAGTAACCCCTGGTCAGTATAAATGGTAACTATATTGGTAACCAAAGATGAGGATACTCCTTATTTATCATTAATGTTGAATGTCTCCAATATGGAAAAAAAATGTTAAAAATGGATGAATTCTATATAAGCAAAATAAACTTGAAAGATTGTAAAATACCTAAAATTACACCTATTTTAAAAATACACATATTAATCTGATAATAAGGGATATCAACACTTTAAAACATCATATACTTCTGTGTATTGTGAGAATAAGTAAAAAAGCACAGGTATGAAATATTCTCTAGTTAGCTAGCTTTGAAAAATATCTCCTGCTACTCTCCTTAAGACATGAAACACTGTGGCAGGTCATTATAATAGGCCCCCAAAAGTCACCCTTCTCTGTATCCACATGACTTTGCAATCTCATATATTTCTCTTCTAATCCCCTTGAAAAAGGGTTTTACCAGAACATCTAACAAACATGTTCTTCTATTTTATGTGGTTTGAAAACAGCTAAATTTTAATATCTCAAAATTAATCTGCGGACAATTTAAAACTATTATCCTTAAATTGATCTCTTCTTTATAACTATACAAACAGTGAAGAACTTTAAAACACTAAACTACAACCCATGAAACAAGAGTAAGGGGTTCTATCTAGGAAGTCATTTAATCTTTTAGTACTTTATCTAAAATTGAATAGGGATCTTTTTCAGAATTTCATCTTGAATGACTTTTTAGAATTTTATCTTGCTGATAAAATTTAATTTGATTAAGTATGTGATGTTTCTCAGACTATACATCTATATTTGCTTTAAAAAACAGTGATTATTCAACATTTGTGTGGCTGCACTGGGGCGCATTACCTACTTAAAAAAATTGGAGCTGGAACAAGCTTCTGATAATTCACTTTACATAAATACAGATAAAATAATAAAGATTCTTCTCTTTGTATCAAGAGAAGGAAATAACTAAAAACATGTTAAATGCTCTTTTTGAAACATTATGCCTCAGATAAATGTTTCCTTAAAGAAATCATGAGTCTTTTAAAGCACCCATATTAGACTAAGTTTTTTTCACATTGCCTATAAAAGTCATTATTAATGATACATAAAACCTTCAAACATCATTAAAAACATCAAGCTATCAAGTCAAAGATTAATGAAGCAAAAAAATTTTTAAATATATTTTTATCTTAATTTAATTATACTGGAATGATTAAATAATGTCTTATATTTTATTTAAATCTTAAAATGGAATACTACTTCTGTGAAATTACAACTGCAAGAAAAGAAATTTATTTGATACTCCCAAAGTGAAACAGATATTAAGAAATAAGAAAATGCACTTTTCATACCTTAAGATAACAATGTACGTAACAATAATGAAGCAGATTATCAGAAGGCTGACTAAGGCTGCTGACCACATGCACCAACTGTTCAGCATACATTGGGACAGAAAATTCCAGATTAATTTTATCCACCAATATCTGAATAGATGGCAAAGGCCGAAGAGACTGGAAATTTGTGGTAGTCATGAAGTTACTTGAATTCTGGAAAATAATAATGTTGATTTTAAATTTTAGGAGTAAAGCTATATCTGATGTATAATCACTTATAGACAAGATTTTGACTTGCAGACCAGGCAGTGATACTAAATCAAACTAGAAACCATGACTTTCTATAGAGCTCTTACCATAAACAAATATGAATATATTCTATAAATTTCAAAGAATGCATATTTTTGTAAAATTACCATTTTTCCTCTTAGCTAATGCTTTTCATTTCTTCAATCAACCAAAACAAAATCACATGACTCAGTCTGACTAAAGTATGAGTGATCGAAAAATATGTTTAAATTTTTAGCATTTTATTACAGTAAAAGACACATCGCCATCAATCTCTCTCAAACTACTCTCCTCAATTTGCATACTTATCCCATCATTCCTGCCACTTTCTGAAGCAGTTCATGTCTTCAGTTGCATTGTTATGGCTGTCTTGATGTCCTGAATTAATTCAAAACATTTACCTTTCATGATTACTTGACTTTGGGCAAAACCCAGAAGCCAGGTGATACCAGATTCTATGAATAAGGTAGATGAGGACACACTAATGTTTCTACAAGCCTTCCATTCCTTGAATGGTACACATGGCAGCATTCACCACATTTTTTATCACACCTCTCAAAGACACTTATGAAAGAGGACTTTCAGAACTCTTTAGAAAGTGACAAGAACAATCAAAAAAGTGTGTTTCAAGTGAGGGAGAGTATTTGAGGGTGATTAATGGTAATGTGTATTCTACTGTAATAATTTTTTACTTAAATATTAACTATCTTTTTTGATCATCTCTTGTATTTTCTTAAGCTTGATGATTCCAAAATATCTGCTAGGTACACAAAAATCAGCAAGCTTTTTTCTTTCCCTTCATTCACATTTAAATAATTAAGTGAACTATAAGACATAGGTAAAAGACAGTGACAAGAAGCAAAGTATGCAAATAGGAAAAATGTCTGATCAAAATCATATTTACTAAAAATATATATGTGAAAGACTCGTAAAGTGCTAAGAATAATGAGAAGGGCTTGGCAGACTCTGCAGAATATTTCTGAACTTCCAAATAAATACAGGTTTTAAGGTGTTCAGATATGTCCTTAATTGATAAATAACTCACTTTTTGGTCCCAGAAACCCCTTAAAATGCCCTACCTGTGGGTCTCAATGAGGAACGGCATTATGTTTCATCCAGAGGAATGTGAAAATATGTAAGAGTAGTTTCTTTGTTTTGTTTGGTATTCATTGTCACAGTAATACTGCTTTTGTGCAGGCATTTCCCAAAAACGATAAATGCTACATAATACTTCCCCAATCAAAAAAATTCAAGTGTCATTACCGAGAAACAATACAGTATACCTAAAACTGGCTAAAATGAACATAAATTCTTGATTGTCCATTATTATAATTAAAACCATCATTTATTTGATAATTACTTTTTTTAAGTGACTTTTTTTTGATTACCAGGAAATAAAACATACTACAAACCACAGAAATCTGAAATGTGGAGTTCAGTGAATTCATATTCCTGTAACTACCACCTACTTGAAGCACCTTAGAAGGCCATCCAGTGTCCCTTTCTAGAAAATACAAAATGCCTACCACAGTTAGCCAATGTTTTCATTTCAATCACCATGGACAGTTTATAGTCTCTTCTTGAACTTCATATAAACAGAATTGCATAGTACTCTTTCATTCATTGTGACATCTGTGGGAATTATCTATACTGCGCATTTTTTGATTTGACATTTTTATCATCATGAAGTGGCTTTTCATTTCTGAGAATACTCCACATCCTAAATTTATTTTTGGTATTAGAACATACTTACTATCATTCTTTCAATTAGCATTTAAAACATATTTTCCCCCCTTTATTTCTTACCTGTGCCCTTACATTTTCAAGTTACAAAATTTAATATTTTTGTAATAGTTGAGGGATCTTTGGAAATCTTCAACTTTTGTGTCTTTTTTCTCAAAGTTAGTAAAAACCACTTAAACTCCATGGGTAATAGCCCAACATCTTTCTGTGTGCCTGTATATGTTGCTGGGAACTAAAGCCAGGACCTCATGTACACTAAGCAAGTATTCCGTAACCAAAGTACAGTCCCAGCCCATCAGTATCTCAGTCACATCTACTAATGCTTTGAGTCTTAATTCTCCTCTTTAAATTTAATTTAATTTGTTCTATATTTCAGTATATCTCAATTTATATTAGGTAGCTGATACTATGGATAAGAAATAATAAAAGATTTCTATAATATTATCTTTACTCAAAGAGAATTAATTATTCTTTAGCAAATGAACAGAACACAAGCAGATCATCTTGGTTCTCTTCAGTATTGGAATTAGGACTAATCTATATCAATTTGTACTTACATCAAGGGTATGGCCCTCATAAGGTCTCAAAGGAAGGCATCAGGTATTCATTGCCAAGTTCTGAAATCTTATTGATACCCAACACCACAAGGAGAGCAAAATTTCTACATTGCTCTTTCATTTTCCTTTTCTGCTAGGTTTCCTACAGTGTTGCATTGCACATGAGTGGCTTAAGAGTTAGCCAGCCATCTGAAGGGATATTTGTTTTCAACACTATGAGAAAACTGAATCATATAAAACGCTCAATGAAAATAACAAAGGCATAAAAAGAAGATAAAAATAGGAGCAAAGAAACGTGATAAGTAGAAAATAGTAAAAACTATGGTTACTATCACTCTAACTGTATTGATTATCACTTCACACATTAATGGTCTAAATGTACCAATTTAAAGTCTGAAATTTTGAGAGTAAGAACAAGATGGCAGAACAGTAAGCAGCAGAGTAAACAGCCTCCCTGAGAGATACCATCCAGATGCCAGAATATAGCAACATGGGGAAGACAAGAAGGAAGGAAGTGGGTTCTCTGGACCCAGGAAGAATCTGAAGCGAGAACTGAAGACCACAGAAAGAGTTAAAAGAAACACTTAAACAAAGAAGCTGGTAGCTGGCGGCACCTCTGCCCGGAGCCGAACCCACTGTGAGAGGAGCTGCTGGAACCTGGGGACACACAATCAAGGTGCTGTGGCAGCAGTGACCCCGGAGGCCTCTGCTGAGAGAGGCAGCATTGGAGAACAGAGGCAGTGGACAGGGAGAACAGACCTGGAGAACTGAACTGGCTGACGGTGAGTGTACAAAGGTCTTCACCCTCCTGCCAGAGAAAGAGATTGGCTGGGAGACATCTTGGAGTTGGGCTGGGGATTCTTAGTTGGGTGCAGACCCATGGAGGTTGCTCAGGCTGAGCCTCGCCCCTGCGCACATTCTGGGGGCCACCTGGGAGGGTCCCTGAGGGTGACCAGCTCAGTCTGGAGACTGCAGCATGCTCACACTCCAGGGATGGTGATGGAGTCCGCAGGTGACCACCGACCGGCCCAGGTTTGTGGGCGGTGGCCCTGCCCCCGCACCCACTGTACCAGCCATTGGGGAGCCAAGGCGGGCAGGGGAAAGGCAGAGGATAGCAATGTAACAGTGCACCCAGTAACGACCATCAGATATCCATAATCAGCACTGACTAGAAGAACTTCAGAGAAATTGTGACCAACATGAGGAGTGCCTGGGTCCCCAGTACCCATTTGCCCAGAAGAACCCAGGAATATGTCAAGACAAAGACGTAAAAGGCAGTCTCTGGCCTGCAATCCAAACAGAGCAAGTCCAGGAGACGCAAACACAGAAGAGACCGGGAGTTCCACAACTGAAGTTTCTGAGGTGATGGCAACTGAAGTAAAGGAACAACTTCATGAGGCTATAAAAGAAATTAGAATGTAAATACTAACTCAACTAAAAGAAGAAATGAAAAACATAATAAAAGAATTGCTAGGCAACTCTAAAGGAGACATAGATGAAAAAATGGAGCATAGGAAAACGAGGGAAACCTGGAATGAACAATACAAAAAAGATTTAGAATACATGAAACAGATTCAAAGAGATAACCAGGAAATCAAAAACTCCAATGAAAGTTGGCAAAACCACCTGAAGGAAGAAAAGATAGACTTTCAAATCTTGAAGACAGGTTTGTAGCTTGTGATCGTGAAAGGAAAGATCTCTTAAAAATAACACAGAATCTGGAAGTAACAATACAACAGCTGTAAGACAACCCAAAGAAACATAACTTAAGAATAAAAGGTGTGAGTGAAAAAGCAGGGGTCAGTACAAATCAAATTAAAAGCCTATTTACAGAAATAATTTCAGAAAACTTCCCAAGCATGGGAAAAGGAAGTGACATTCAGATAAGTGAAGCATATAGAACTCCAGCTAGCCATAACCAAAACAAATCTACACCTAGACATATAATAATCAAGATCCCAGAAATTCAACAAAAAACAGAATATTAAAAGCTGTGAGAGAAAAGAAACAGATCACCTACAAAGGAAAACCCATCAGAATCACAACAGACTTCTCAACACAAACCATCAGGTCAAGAAGAGCTTGGAGTGAAGTATTTCAAGCCCTGAAAGAAAACAACTTCCAACCGAGATTAATGAACCCTGCAGTAAACTATCTTTCAAAATTAATGGAGAAACAAGATACTTCCACGACAAAGAACAACTGAAGGAATTTATGACCACCAAGTCAACCCTACAAAGAATACTGAAGGACATTTTAGAGAGAGATAAAAAAAGACCACAGTTCCAGAAACAGTGGCAGAGGGATATCGCCAAATGGGGCAGACAACTGAGTAGAGAGGAAAAGTGGGCAGCCAACTGCACGAAAGTGGCATGGCGAAGATAAGGCCATGAATGTTGGCCTTAACCATTAACATAGATGGCTTCAATCCACCAATGGGAAGAAACACAGGCAGAGTGGATCAGGAAACAGGATCCACCAATATGCTTTATACAAGAAACACATTAAACTTGAAAAGGGGTTCATAGACTGAAAGGCAAAGGAGAACAATGCTGTATGTGACAGGGAACCAGAAAGAAGTGGGGGTAGCTTGCCCATTAGCTACAGACTGGATGAGAAAAATATGGCATTTTTATCCAATGGAAAGCTACTCAGCTATAAATAAAAGTAACCTCAAGCCTCCTGTAGGTAAATGGATACAACTTAAGATCATGTTCATGGTTGAAATGGCCCAGAGCTACATGGGTGAGCATCATGTTATCTCCCTAGTACAAAAAAAAAAAAAAAAAAACTAAAGAAGTTAGTAGGATTCAAAATGCACAATACATATTGTGAAAATGAAAGGGGAGGAAGTGTCTAAAAAGGGAAGGCAATGGCCACTGTTACTCTATCATTGGGATTTGAGTCCTGTATTGTTTTCATTGAGCTGTTTAGTTTGATCTTATTCTATTTTGGTTTGCCTAATTTTATTAGGTTTGATGACATAGACAACTATTTAAAAGATAACAAAACACATTATGGTAGTCATTATTGACATCTGATCACCTTGTTTTAAAACCCTATATTGTTTTCACTGTTTTGTTTTGAGTGATTTTATCCTATTTTGGTTTGATTGTATTATGACTGATGATATAAGCAACTGCTTAGAATATGAGGCATTATAGTAATCAGCGTTGTTTTACTATGTATTGTTTCCATTGTTTTGTTTTTAATTCATTTTATTCTGTATTATTTTGTTTGATTATATTATGCCTAACGGTATGGGCAACTATTTTAAAGATAACAAGAGGTATTATGAGGAGAAAGAAGGAAAGAAGGAAGGGAAAAGGAAAAAGACATAAATTTGTATATAGGGATACATAAGATAGTTAAAATGACTATACTACTAAATGTATTAGTCATCGAAAAAGAACAGTTAATACTTATATGATTAGATCAATTTTACATGTCTATATCTGTTAATCTAAACAACCCCTTTGAAGGTAACGATATGCAATATTACAACCACTGTCAAATTCCAATCATCTCACTTTGTAAACCTATAATGTTATTGTATTGGATTTGTTGTTGCTGTTGTTTGTTTGTCTCTTTTGCTGTTTTTCTTTTCTCTGTCCATTTTCTCTTAAATAAAAAAAAATAAAAAAATAAAAATAAAGTCTGAAATTTTGTGGATCAAGGAATAAGACTCAGTTTATATAGTTTGTCAGAAACCAACTTTAAATATACAAGCATATAGATTAAAACAAATGACGTGGATGGCAAACTAATGAAAAGAAAATAGAATCAGCTATCTTTTTCAGACATAGCAAATCTCAAACCATGGAAAGCTATTAGAAAGTAAATGGGGCCAATACATAGGTAGTAAACACAGAACCTCAAAATACATGAAGTGAAAACCAATAGAAAGGCAAAAAATGGATGAATCACTACAGGTAACAAATAACACACAGATTAAAGAAGAAATGTCGAGACATTAAATTTAAAACGATTCGAATTAAACGAAAATGAAAGCACAACTTAAAATTTCTTGGACTTAATAAAGACAGTGCTTAGAGAAAAACATAGCATTGAATGCTACTAGAAAAGAAAATCTAAAATCAATCACCTAAACTTCATCTTAGGAAACTAGAAAAGAATAAATAAAATTCAACATAAGCAGAAGTAATAAGAAAAATTAAAACAGAAATCAATACAAATGAAAATAAGAAAACAACAGAAAAAGCTAATACTATCAAAACCTGGTTGGCTCTCTGAAAAGATTTTTTTAAAAATCAATAAACTTCTTAGCTAGGCTACATAAGAAAAAAAAGATACAAATTACTAACAGAAGAGAAACATCATTACAAAACTATGTCATTAAAAGGATAATAAAAGAATACTATGAAAAATTCTATGCTCATAAATTTGATAATCTAGAAGAAATAGGCCAATTCCTTTTAAAAGACACTAGCTGACAACCCAGGGTATGGCTCATACATTGCTAACTAGAAATGTAAAATCATACAGCCACATAGGACACAATTTGGCAGTTTCTTAGAAAACTAAGCATACTCTAACCATACAACCCCTTCATTAGTATTTACTCCAAGTAGTTGAAAGCTGCACAAAAAGCTGCACACAGATGTTTAATAGTAGCTTTATTTATAACTGCCAAAACTTGAAAGTAACCAATATATCATTCAGTAGATAAATGGACAAATAAATTGTGATGAGTAACAGATAATGGAATATTACTCAGCACTTAAATGAAATTTAATCCTATGAAATGAACTGAGGGGTAACTAAACGTACAGTACAAAAAGAAACTAGTCTGTACTGTGGCCATGTATTGGAAGATTCTAAATATATAACATCCTAGAAAAGGCAAAACAGTAAAAATATCAGTTAGCTGTGGTTGGAGTGAGACAGGGAAAAGAAAATCATTACAGAATTTTAAGGGAGTGAAACTACTCTGCGCAATACTGATATAGATGATACATGCATTATACATGTCAAAATCTGCGCAATGTAAAACACTAAGAATGTGCTGTAATATAAACTAGGGACTCACACGCCTTTAATCCCAGCACTCGGGAGGCTGAGGTAGGCGGAGCATTGTGAGTTCGAGGCCAGCTTGGGCTACAACGCGAGCACAAGGCCGGCCTGAGCTACACAGTGCGACCCTGCCTCGAAAAACCAGGGCCGGGAGTTTGGCTCAGTGCCTTAAGCGCCTGCCCTGGCAGGCGCGAGGTTGTGAGTTCAATCCCCGGTGCCGAAAAAAAAAAAAAAAAAAAAACTAGGGACTCAGATATACTGATAAGATTCTAGCAATTATAGCAAATTTCTCACTCTGATGAGGGGGGTTGATAAGCAATACATGTGTATAGGCAGGAAGTATATAGGAAATCACTATACCTCTTGCTCAATTTTGATGTGAGCCTACATTATGTGAAAAATACTGTACAACACCAGCAATTACACTTGTAAACTTTTGGTTGACTACAGTTGTGTCCCACCTCACGCCCATAATATGATTTGCCATTGGATCAGTATTACCTAAGCAACTATACTTGTAATCTTATTGATGAGTTATAGTTTTATCCCACCTTAAGCCTGCCTCACCTTGTGGCTTTACTCAATAAACACCCTTGAGCTGGGCGTGGTGGTGCATGCCTTCAATCCCAGCACTCCAGAGGCTGAGGTAGGTAGAACGTTGTGAGTCCAAGGGCGGCTTGGGCTACAAAGTGAGCAAAGCCAGTCTCAACTACATAGTGCCACCCTGCCTTGAAAAAAATAGGGCCAAGAGTTTGGCTCAGTGGCTTAAGTGCCTGCTTGGCAGGCACAAGGTTGTGAGTTCGATCCCCCATACCAACAAAAAAATAAATAAATAAAAATAAAAATAAACACCCTTGAGGAGCAGGGTTAGAAGATAACCCACTTTCCAGCCCTTCTTCTGTCCCTCTTAGACAAAAGCTTTCTTTCTCTCAATAAATTCTTCCTACTCTTAAAAAAAAACATAAAAATAAAAAATACTGTACAGTCTTTTTAAAAGTTAGATAACAAAAACAGAAATGATAAAAAATACTGATGTTTTGTTTTTTTCATGATGATGTCTTAATCCTAATACAATTCTTAATGATGAGTAGTCAACAGGGAGCAAATACACAAGATGAAACTAATGTCTCATAGTCAATTCTCTGCCATTAATTTTAAAGTTGAGACACTTTTTTATTTCTATAAACATCATCACTATATGGACATCCAAAAAAACATGACCAAAACTTAATAAATTAACAGATATGGCCTTATGTGTATAAGTCAAACTCAAAAAGTAACATATTATATATGGACTTTAAATACTGAGCATCTAGTAAGTCCTCATTAATAACAGCAGTAACCACTGGGTTCTTAATACAGGCAATATGATCTTCATGCATTGTCTCAATGAATATCAAAATAATCTTAGAGAAACTGTAACATAGTGATAATCTCACACAAATTCATGTCACAAGGCAAGGCTCAACTACACTAGACCCAAGTCTTGGTAGAATATCTTGTATACTTTAAGATTATAGGGAAAATAGGTGATCTAACAAACAGATGCTAAAAGCACATTTCTTACACACTTTTCCATGATGCAGAAAGTTGTCATGAGTCAGTTTCTCATCAACTTTCTTCATTCAGGTGACAAGTAGGGCTTTCCATCTACCTCACACCCTTAGAGTATACCTGAGGGATACCCAGTATAAAGCTGACTCTTTACCAAACAGGTACCTGGCTACTCATGCTTTAAGTTACTTGGCCCTTTAGTTGCTGTGTTGCCCTATGAGACAAAGGCTGTGGGAAGCTCACAGCATTACTGCTTTTGTTTTTGCTGTGTAGGTAAGTAATACATATTAGCTAAATCTGTAAATGTACTTGAAAAAAAAATTTATTTTGTTTCCAAAGAAAGGACTGAGGCTTGGTGACATAAAACAATGGCTTAAGATTCTGTAGTTCAAAGCTCTTCAATATTTCTTCATATAACCTTACCTTATATTTCTTTTAAATATACATATTTAAAATTACTAAGGATTAACAACCATACTTAAATTGCTTTTACTCCATCACAGGTAACTATATAAGCACACATAGTCTTTTATGTAATAAACAAAAGTACACACATATTAATTTTAAAAAAGTAATGAATTGCAAATATACCTTTTCTCCCATGATGATAGGAAGTAAATGGTCTAGTAAGTTGAATTCAGCCATGAAAATTGTACAGGTACATTTGAGAAGAGTAATACTTGTATGTCGAGTAGGAATATATTCCTCCAGAGAAGCCAATTCTTCATGATTTAGTATTGTTTCATTTTCATTCTTAATTTCTAAGATACAAATGAAAATTTAGTGAAGAATTAAGTAGTAGATACTTTACATAATTTCCTTAAATGAAAATATGAATTAATCATTGCCCCAAATTATTAAGGACAAATTCTCTTTTCAATAATGATAAAGTTGGTGTAGGCCCACAATCCCAACACTCTGGGAGGCTGAGGCAAGAAGATCACTAATTCTAGCCAGCCTGGAAAATTTAGAAATTTAGCAACAAAATTTAACTAATTTTTTACTTTACGTATCTTTCTAATAAGTTCCCAGTTTGTCTCATAATACCTTTCTGGTAATCAAAGTACGACCGAGATTATGTAAAGGCAAGCCACAGTCGGCAATAAAATTACCTGCCATACACAGATATACAAATAGAGACAGTAAGAGACAGAGATGAGCATGAGACTTGTGCCCATAGCATATTTCCAAAACTAACATCTCCTAAAAATCATTAAAAATGGAAAAATGACTCAATCGACAAATGGGCAAAACAAGACTGAACAAGCAAAAGATCATATATCCAAATGCCCAAAAGTTATGTCAAAAAAAGTCAGTCATAATTAGGCATCAGATAACTACAAACAGCCACAATTTAGAACTACACACTCATTAAAATGGTTTTTAAAAATACTGAAGATACTATTTATTGCCAAGTATGTGTAGAACGAAGGTCAGCAAAGCTTTTCTGTAAAGAGCAATATGGAAAATATTTTAGACTTTGTGGGTCATACAATCTGTCACAATTATTCAAATCTGCCACTGCAACACAAAAGAAACCATAGAAAATGTATTTTGTGACAATGATGGCTATGTCCCAATAAAACTTTATTTATGAACACACATGCTTTGAACACTAGTTACTGAATATATGGTATTTAGCTCATACAAAGATGGCAAAGTCTATAGTTCAGCTGCCTTCTCATACACCTACTTGACATTTCACAGAAATGAATAAACAGAGAAGTGGTGATCAAAGATAAAGGTGTAACAAAGAAACAAAAACAAGTAACACTGGAAGTGAAATTCTAATTAATCCTAAAAAGAGTGATAGAAGAAATAGCCTGAGTGTGGAAATATTGACATCACATCTTTCCATAGACTCTACATATTCACCTACAGGAACTTACTGAAAGCAAATTTACAAACATAATAAAGAAGAGAGGTTGCAACAGAAACAATGTCCTAAGGGAAGTGATGCCAAGCAAAATACTTCTTACCACAGGAACCCTCAGAGGTTTTCAAGGTATTAAAAGTGAGCAGGATAAAATTTTAGAATCTTATTCAAACTTAGAAAGGAACACAACAATTTGCCAACACACTGGAAACACACACTATGCTACAAGGAAGCAAGAACTGTTCAATCTTAAAAATCTGTTTACATACCTAAAACTTTAATAATTTTTTACTATTTCTTTTACTTTTTATCACTTCTTTATACATTTATATCCAATAGTAAAAGAGCTTATAATATTTTGACAAAAATTTCTAAAGGCTTTGAAACAATACTAATTTTTCTCACTGATTATTAAGATTACTTTGCATGTTAGTTACATTCTTAAACCACTATGCAACATCAGAATTGCCAATATATCAAACTACTGTCAGCTAGAGGTTCTTTATATATATCACATATTTCAGATTACCAATTACTTCAAATAAAAATTTTATATTTGTAGCAGAGATCACAAATTTCCCCGGAGTATTTATTGTATCTTTCTTTAATTTAGCAATAAAACTCTGTTTTTTAAGTCAGGGATCTAGACTTCTTCTAGATATTAACTTGCCATGTCACTATTTTGGTCAATAAGATGCTAGAGACACATGCCCTTAAAATGAAAATACCTACCATTTTCTCCTGTTCTCTTTCTTGCTGATTAAAATGGCACACTGTAATGGTAAGCCAACATTAATCACTACCCTACATTCAGGATGACTATTTTTAGTTAGAAGTTAAAATAGTGATTACTAGATGTTGGTACCTAACAGAGGTTGAAGGCAGGTATCAAAACACAGATAAAAGGAATAAATGTTGATGTTTCATGGCACAGAAGAGTTGTTATTTATAATGATTTAGTATTATTTAATGAAGATTTAGAAGGAACTTAAAGGCTCTAAACACAATAACAAAGAGAAAGAAATGTTAATTTACCCTGATATGATCAGTGCATGCTACATGCATGTGCTGAGATATCACAAGAAAGACACAGAAGACAAGACATGTTTTAACAAAGGTGCCTAACATTCAATAAAGGAAGAATAACCATTTCAACAAATGGTGTTTGCTGCAAAGCTAAAAATCAATCTAGAACACATAAATAAATCTCTAAATGGCATTCCTTAAGGAAAAACAAGTACCCACAAAGCAGATTAAGATTTCCATGTAAAATAAAAAATGGCAAAAGTTTTAGAAAAAGAAACAATCCAACTAGAAAACAGGCAAAAAAACATGAACAGATAGTTTACTGAGGGCAAATAAAAATGAAAAACAAATTTTAATGACAAATAAGCACATGAAGAGGTGTTTAACATTAGCCAGTAAGAAAATGCTATTTAAAGTTACAACGAGATTGCTAATAAAAACTATGAAACTAGTAGGCCATGGTGGCACATGCCTCTAATTCCAGTACTCAGGAGACTAAGGCAGGAGGACTGCAGGGAGTTCAAGACTAGCCTAGCCTATGTAGTGAATTTAAGGCCAGAATGAACTACATGAGACCCTGTCTCAAAAAGCAAAAAACAAACAAAAACTACAGAATGTTAAAAACTTTTAAAGTGACAAAACCAAATGCTAAGAGGATATAAAGAAACTGAGTCATTCATTTACTGATGATGGAAATGTCACTCCTGAAAAGTTTGGCAATTTCTTTTTAAAAATTAAACACATAGTCACACTATGACCTAACAATTGCACACTCGGATATTTATCCCAAAGAGTGATTTACTACATTAAAAAACAACTTGTAGTTTATGATATTGTGATAACAATTACCTTTATACCATATAGAAAAATTAGTTGTACAGTAACTTCCTTTTTATCTGTAGTACCTCAGTTTGTTTTGTATGTTTAAAGGACATCTGTATCTGACTCCGAATACACTAGTGTGGAAAAATGGTCACACTTCATAAATATACACTAGAAAGCATTCAATATTGACAAGTATTTTCAAGTAAAGTACTTAACCAAATAATTTCCAAATCTTGACCTCTCCTAGAACTTCTACACAAAAGTTCCTTCTCAAAATCAACAACAGAATACCTAAAAATCCTTACTGACAGGCAAAATATATGGAAGAAGGAAAATTACCAAAACAAAACAAATTGAATTATACAATCATTGAAACCAAATAGCAATAGACCCAGAATTAAGTCAAAAACAAACCTGGTTTTAGCCTACTACATGGCTCATATTCATGTTCCAAGGCACAAACAACCATTTTCAAAATCCTATGTACTGCACTGCTGTCCAAGCGAAAATCAAGAGGACCTATAACAATGCTTTTGGTAGACTTCTCTTGGACTGCTCCCAAATCTTCATTTTTCCCTGAAGAAAGGTCTTGTTGATTTGAAGAACCTATAGGAAGTCAAATTTTACATTAGTATTTTAAGCATCAATCACATGTATCAAGTATAGATTTTAATATTACTCTTCTCTCTCATCTTTTTATCTTGTAAAAAAACTTCCCCATCAGCTAGATACAATGAACCTGAAGATCTGCATTTTTTTCATGAAGATGTTACTAACAAAAACAATTGTTTCAAAAACAATATTTCATGTTAATATCATAACAAGTGCTATAAAATCAAAATGGTCATTCTTAATATGTTACTCTATAAAACCTTACTGGCTAAGATTATTATGCTGACTGGGAAGGGAAACTTAAGAGGAAACCGCATTTTAGTACTAACTGATCTTAGCTGTTTCACTGAACGTTACATTGTTTAAAAGTATACACTTAGGAGGTACCCTGAATGTTTCATAATGACCATCAAAATAACAGGTACCACCTGCTTTGAACTTTTTCCAGAATAAAATTATTCAGTGTAGAATTCTAGATCCTTGATCTCTTGCCTTGCCCACATATTGAAGAAGAACCAAAACTATTTTCTAAAGAAAAATCTTAGCTTTACCCACAGATGTTTCCCATTACCTAGGTACATACACTTGAAGTATCAGACATTTGGTTTTAAAACATAAATCTATTATTATAAGTGCTAACATATAGTATTTTATAATTCTTCAGTAATTTTGTTTACTCAAACAAAAAGTAGAAAGTAAGGTTTAAAAAGTAGAAAGCAAGGTTTTCTAATATTTAATTACTTTTAGAACCTAGAAAAACCTAAATAAACACAAAAAAATCTTTACACTTTCTAACAATTTTCAGAAAAATACTTCCCACACAAAGGAACAGTTATAAATAATACATCATTCACATCTATTTTAAAGGATTATGGGGATTTAAATAAGCTAATACATATAAAACAGTAAGAACAAAGCCTTGTATCTAAAACTAATAAACATTAGCTACTATTATCATCATAATTATTTTGTAAGTGAATATAAATTTGTAATGAAAAACAAACATTTACATATAGCTACGTAAAAGCAAGAAAGGAATAATGAAAACACTGAGTGAATGAACACATTTTTTAGTTATATGTAATATTCACAAGTTAAATTAACAGTGGAAATTTAAGATATTTTCTCCAAAAAAATCAGCTTACCCAGTGAAGGAAGTAGATGCCTAGGTGCCAAACCAAAACCAAGACAATGATTCTTACAAATCTCAAAATAACAATTTCCTCTAGTAAAGGAGGAAGAGTGTGGCAGAAAGAATACATGAGAGACTCATCAGATCTAGCAAATGTCTTATTTCTTGACTTGTGTGGGAACACACAGGTATTCACTTTCCAATTCTTTATTATTCCGTATTTAAGCATATAGAATTCTTCTGTGTGCTTGCTACATTCTGTTTACAATAACAGCACTAAGATTCAAATAATATTTTTGGCTACTCACAGAAATAAAAAATACAAAAATTTCAAAAATTAAACTACCAGCTTCTGAGAAAGACACATGTAAATAATCATATTTTTTCTCCCCATTTTTTGTTAGAAGTCTGTAAAATATAAGGACTATATCCCTCATGGGGAGTTAATGCATGTATATAACACATCTTAATTCTCTTTCTCATCCCCTTCCCTTCTCCTCCCTGTATCTCTTGGTCCCCTTCCCACTTGCAAAAGATCTATCCTCCTGTTTCCAATTATCTGGCTTTTATTTTGCTCCTTATTTATATTTTGGGTTTTTCACATAAGAAAAACCATGCAAATTTAAGCTTATATGTTTATTTCACTTGACACTGATCTCAAGATGCATCTGTTTTCCCACAAATGACTTGTTTTATTCTTTATCACTGAGGAATACTCCATTGTGTATAAATATATTTCTTTATTCATTTATCTGCTGATGGAAATACAGGCAGTTTCCAAGATGTAGCTATTATGAATTACTGCTATAAACATGGAGATGCATTTATCGCTATAATATCATCTCCGTAACTCTTTCAGGAAGATACCTACAAGGGAAATAGCTGTGTCAAATGGAATTACTAGTTTTAGTTTTGTGAGGAATTTCATACTAATTTCCATACTGATTGTACTAGTTTACATTCCCATTCCCACCTACAATGTAGAAGAATTTCTTTTTCCCCCTGCAGACTCACTGGCACTTGCTATAGTTTGATTTCTAGATGTCAGTCATTTTTTCTGGAATAAGACAAAATCTCAGTAGTTTTAATTTGTATTTCACTAATCACCAGTGATGTTGTATATTTTTTTCATGTATTTATCGACTATCTGAACTTCCGAGAAGTCTTTATTCACCTCAGTTGCCAATTTTTTGATTGTGTCTTTTATTCTGGGGGCCTGATTTTTTCAGCTCCTTTCACATTCTAGATATTACTCATTTGTCTGAGCATTACTGGCAATTTTTTTTTCCCATTCTGTAGTTAGCCTCTTCACTCTGCCGCCTATTTCCTTTGCTGTACAGAAGCTATTTCATATGATCCCATTTGTTGATTGTTGATTTTATTTGTTGCTCATCTGGGATTCTACTCAGAAAGACCTTGTCTACAGAAAGTCCTTGTCTTCAGTTTTACCTACTTTGTCTTCTGGCAGATCATATTTCTATCTTCTATAAAATGCAGCAGAAGCACAAACACAAATCACAGGTATGACAATAAAATTTCAGGACTAGCTTTCTCTTACTTGAAAGATTACTACTGCATATTCCACCTCCAACTCCTCCTAGGACATCAAATCCACAATATATAAGAAATTAAACTGAACAAGAAAAATCTTGCTAGCTTACAGTTGGCAACTACAATAACTAATCATTTGAAAAGTGCTTAGAACACGGACTTGTGAGTTGTACTTTCATATATCTAATTGGCTAAGGAACATTTCCACCTCTAGGTCCACAAGTACCGCCAAAGCTCTCCTTTCTTATCTCTAACTTTATTAATGGTTATCAATATTCATCAATCTGGTAAGCTATTTAAATTTTATTTTTAAATAAAGCACTTTAAGCTTCTGGGGATCTTAAGCAGGGGATTACTTCCAATTGAGTACCACATCCATTATAAGAGGGAAAGAACAGAATCAAGAAGACCATTAATATAGCTACCAGAATTACAGGAGAATGGTATATTGGATAAGAGTATTATGAATGGCATTTACAAGAAGTGAGTGGATGCAAGATAAGAGTTTAGAGACAAAGTTTGACAAAATGTGACAGTAAATTGGATGTTAGGAAAGAAAGAGTTTGTCATGAGGATATTCAGGTTACTGGTTTAAGCAACAAGATGATGGTATAATTTTCCAAGAAGACATAACTGAACACAGAAGAGATAGTAGATGATCATGGGGATATTAATAATGTAATTTGGAACTTACTCGTTTTGAGAGATATATATGTACATATGTTATGGAAGTGATAATGTGGAATACACACCAGACATTTAATTCTAACACTTTAAGAAGTTTGGACCAGAAATACAAATGAGGCATTAATAACACTGAAATTCATGGAAAATAATAAAATTACGTCAAAAAAAGTCTTTAGGGGAAGAAATCCAGGGACTGAACAATGAAATCAGCTTTTACAAATTATTATAAATAGGAGTAAGCAGAAAATTACTTCTCTTTCCTACTCTCATTACCAAAAAAAAAAAATTTAAAACACCTTACTTCAAAATCAAGTGTTCCAGTCTTCAAACAAAAGCTGTTAACTTTCTTACCTGAACTTTTCTTCATTGTATTTATACTACTGTTCTTAACATGCTATATAATAATCACTTATTTAAATGCCTAGTTAGCAGTACCTAAAGGCTTGCAAAACACATTGAGTAGCTAACATATCTTCCAGCACGTGCTAACACTTTAATGAGCCAATAACCAAGACAAAATCACCTACACATAAAAAGCTTTATCATGAAAAATTAACAAAATGAGAATCTATCTTAACTTCTTGATATAATAAAAAGACTGAAATAACAAGTGCACTATACATTCATGTGCACATAAAATAGTGAAAGTTTCGTAAATATTATTTCTTAATGTAATGAAAATAACAATAATAAACTGAATAATAAAACCTATGCATATAATCTCTGGAAACTTATATGTAAAATCTCTGGAAAATTTTTATTTCTACTTTTCTGCTTAAAACAACAAATTCTTTTTTTTAATAAAAAGAAAAAATATACAACCTTTGAGATATTTTTAATACAGAAAAAGAAATGCTTATTCTTTTTTTTCCTTGATATTACTCCTGAATCCAGGCCTTGAATATGCCAAGCAAGGGCTCTATCACGAAGTTACATTCCCAATCTTTTTAGTTGTTTTTGTTTTCTTAATTTTATGTTGAGATGGGGTTGCCTGCTAGCAACTTAACCTGAGATCCTTCTGCCAGAGTCCCACAAATACCTGGGATTATAGGTATGTGCCACCATGAGCATTTTTGTGTATTTTTTTGACAACTTAAAAGTATTTTGAGTTTTGATGTTTAAAAATTTTAAGATTTAGCATGTGAGAATTCTAGTTCATTACAGAAAATGTCTTTTCAAATCATTTTTTTAAATTAAAAATGACAAAAATCTCAGAATCTTCTAACATTAAAATTAAAACATTTGCCCTGATTGGCCTGCTTTGAAATTTTATTACAGTTTTTTCTTCTTTTTTTTCTTTCTATGTTTGAATAAAATGGATTTGAAAAAAAAAAAAAAAAGAATTGAAGCACACACAAAAAAATTCTCTTAACATACCAGAAGGTGAATCTAACATAACATAGTATAATCAGTCAAGAACCATCTGACTCTGAAGATGCCTTTGTATGTGTTGCCCATGGAAAGTCAAAGAAAACAGAATGAAACCAATACCTTTGCCACTAGTGTTCTCCATTGTGTATAGGTAATCCATATAAAAAGCTCCAAATCTTTGCATTCCAGTTATCTCAGTGTATGTCTCCTGCCAACAAAATAATGCAAGCAGAACATTACACAGAAGAAACTTTTGAGTTTAAAACTTCACAGGTGAGATACTCATCCTTATATACACTGTATCAACTCAAAGGATTACCAAAACAAGAGGTTATCTAAAGAATTACTTCTAAGAAAGGTAGGATTATCTCTGTTGACCACATAAAAGGACACCCATAATTCTACTAAACATTTTGATCACTTTATCAATGTCTAGTTAATGAATACCTAATTTGGAGTACCTTTATCACTATCACAAAACTCAAGATGTACAGTCTTCAAGTTCTCAAGTACTTCAAAAGACTTGTATGAAACAATTCAAACACTAAAGATACATTAAAATACTCTACATTTATGTTAATTACACAGGTAAATATTCAATGTAAATTATTCTATTAATCTTCAGGTAACTTTTAAATTTTACATTACAAATTTAATAATATTTCATGAACATATTAATGTACTCTTTAATGGTAAATTCAAACAAAATTAAAACACATACATAGTGAAAACTGAAATACACTTATTAGTCCCACATTCTATAGGCAATGAAAATTAACAAAGATAATTCTATATGTTTCTTCAATGAATATCTTAACAGTAGGACATGTATAAGCAAACTATGGTCATATACTACATAAAACTAAAAACACTCCCATGCATTCCTTAAGCCTTCATAGGTGTAGAAGCTGGGCAAAACCACTCTAAATGTTTCAATGAACAATCATCACCCAGAAAATACTATTTGAGAAGATGGCAATCACAAATATTCACACAATGTGTCCAACAGCCTAAAATTTTTCTCAAGAATATAGTCTCTGACCTTATGATGAGCTGCGTCCAAGATAAATTCTGCACGAGTACCATTATTTTCTGGACTTCGGTAATCAAACAATGAATTTGTAAGGTAAGTCAAACCTTTGGTACTTAAATTCTCACCGCAAATGAAAAAACAGGCTTCCTGAAAACAAACACAAAATTATGAAACAGGAGGAAAAATCACTGACTCTTAAAGAAAATAAAACTGTGGTCTTATTAACACCCATTCAGTAGTTAACAGAAATTACTAAAACTTGAGAATGCTATAAAAAGATAAAGAATGCCGTCTCCATTTTCACTGCCTATTTTTGGCTAAGAACATGTTAACAGACCAAAAGGGAACTCCAAATAGCTACCATAAACAAGAAAGAAGAAAGCAGAATCATTTACAAATTGGAAAGTATTTTGAGCTACTGTCCAGGTGTTAAGTGCTTCCAACTTTTTAAATTCCCCTGAGTTCTGTAACTTTGGGGGGAAATGCAGAGGAAAACAGTAAAGCTCCACTCTCAAGCCAGAGACATATGTAGCCTAGCAAGTTTTATAAGGTTAAGCACTTCATTATCCCTGCATCCTATCCAAAAAAGGGGAGAAAAAGAAATTCTGACTTACGGTTTCACTTCTATTCATATTCTCTTCAAAATCTTTAATACCCATAATTCCTTTAAGACACATGGCTCGGCAACCTACAAACCCAATCTGGCAGTCAAAGAAAGGCTCTCCCATCATAAGGGCCTATGAGGGGAAGGGAAACATTAAAACTAAGGATTGGAATTTAATAAAAATGTTCAGGCTCTCCTTGCAGGATTCTTAAATTAGTCAAACATCTTTAGGATTATGGCCTTTCCATATTTATTTTCCTTAGATCATAAACTCTGTTAAAGTAAAGAATATCACCTGTCTCTATATCCTCAAACATTTTTATCTTCAAATCACTGGTGCTTCATGAACACACACACACACAAATATATCTGCTATAGATGGTCAACCTTAATGGAAGCATAAACAATTAATTTATATTACATATTACAGCAAAATATTAAAGAATAATCACTTTAATACTACTACTAAAACTGAAACAAAACTGTAATTATACATTTTTAAATATACTATGATAAATGCCTCATTAGCTGTAAGAACATATAAAGATTTTTTAAAATATGTTCACTCTAAGAACATATAAAGATTTTTTAAAATATGTTCAGTGCTAAGATTACCTCAATCGTAGTTCCTTCTTGTTCCCAGCATAACACTTCTTTAGACTTTACTTTCTGAGGACTATAATAACTACTCTCAGCTTGCATTTCAGTGAGCTAAGAAAAGAATATTGAGTAAATCAAAATTAGCATTAAATGGCAATAAACTCTCAGTATTATGATGAACTGATGAAAATAAGTTCAATTGTAAGATTTAGGAAATGTAATTATTAAACAGGAAAACAGGTGCAATAAAAACAGCTGTAACAGATTATCCATGAATAAAAGTTGTAACCATTACTCTGAACTTATTTAAATTCCATTTTTAAATTCCTTCTTGATACTGCTTTAAAAACTAAAACTATGTGCAGAACCAGTCCCACTCATAAAACAGTTCATATATTCTACCAAAAATAAACATATATTACACATCAGTTCATTTTATTTTCACCAGTATATTCAGCCATATTTAGTTTCAATCATTTCCAAAATTCCTCACTTTTCTAATAAAAAAGCTGTGAGGAAACTCGGATGCAATGGAACTTTGTAGTTGTTTTGAGGGAGGTAGGATCATGGGTGTTCACTGTCAAAGTATGCCTCATACTTCATCTCATAAACTCAGGCATGAAACAATTACTTATTGAGTACCAGGCTAGATAATAAATGTTAACCTAGATGCTGACAATTTTTTTGCTCCCATGGAGCTTAAAGCACATTATTTATATGTACTAAAAATGAGAAAATTTAAATTATTGTTTAAATGTACTTCTCTCAATGTGACATGGCACTTCAGTTTGGATCGTGGCATGTAAAAATAAAATTATGAAACTCAAATTCTGAAACTTAGGAGCAATGCATGAAATTAGGATTTTCAGTTTGAACAAATGTGCTGTGATAGCACAAGACATCAAAAAAGGAGGAGGAAATGACTAAAAAAGTGCAAGTGAACTCTTTTCACTTTTGTAACCTTTCTTTAATTTTAAAATTATCCTAAAATAAAAAGTTTTAAATTTAAGAAAAGAAAAACTAAGGTGCTCTGTTTTATTCCTTATTCCTGCAAAATGAATATATATTTTATAAATTCAAACACAAAATCAAAGATAACATTTTTAAAAAAGTAACTTAAGCCAAATAAAACTTGCTGCGGTTAAAAAAAGAAAACACACAATTTTAAGCCTATGTACTATGTATTTATATTGAGAACTAACTATTCTCAATTTTTACATATTATATTTTTCACATATTATCAGCCTCTATTTCTTGAATATTTGTAGTAATGGAAAACTCAATGCTGCCATTTTAAAGCACAATTCTATAAGCTAAAGCACATAAGTAAAATTGAATTTTTTAAACTTGATCATCCATCAGCTGTCTACAATTACTGCTGAGAAAAACCAATTAATTGATTAAAAGGACTCAAACATTACAAGAACAATTTTAAACATTATTAGAAAAATGCTACATTTAATTTGGCGTGATTTTTGTTGGACTGATATCAATTGTTCAAAATGCTAATGTAGAAATATGACCTTATTTTCTGAGCAGAATATGAACCACAAATCAATTCCATACATTATTCAAGTCCAAGTTGAATAATGAATCCTAATGTTTCCTTCTAAATATCAACATATTTCCCTTGAAGAAAGTTTCAAGAAACATAAATGCTTTGAAAACTTTAAAAGACATAGCGACTAATAACAAATACTGCTCAAAGTCCATAAAAGTTTTATATGTAAATGCCTATTCTGACTTAGTTTAATACAATTCTACTAATCAATAAATCAATATATGTACCAAAAAATTTTTGAATTTAAAAGTAAATAAGCAAACAACACCAGAAAAGACAGTACTTAACTAGTAAGCCTGGTCTTCTCTCACAAACTTTATTAAAAATAAAATATCCCAAAGTCCTGAAGTCAAAAGTGTAAGAACTCCTGATGTATGAGTAGCACTCATTAAAGCTTATGAGAAATGACTGTAGCTGGCAGAATATGGGGATGACTCACTGGATTTGGTAGTAGGAGAGTAAAAGGTACTCATAAAGGCTTAGCAACTGAACAGGTACTATTATAATTTAATGAAATGTAAAACTGGGGGAAAGCAGGACTGCAGGTTTTGTATGTGGTAAATAACTACTAGATACTCAAGTGAAGGCACAAAAGAGGCAGCTGAATTCTAAAGCCCAAGTATAGCAATGAGTTGGAGCACAAATTAATTTGGCACTCTACCAGCATCTACGTAATAGTTAGATTATACCTTTGGAACATGTAGACAGAAAAGATATTAAAGATCTTCCCAAACATCTCCATGTCAGTTTATGGGATCCTACTCCTTTTCGATCAGAGGCCTCACTTTTACTTTAGATAGCCTCTAAGACTAAGCATTAAACTTAGGCTGTATTTCAGCAGAACAAATTATCAGGGCCTGTGTATGGAATTCTGTAATCTCAGCCCTTCAACTAAAGAAGAGGAAGTTTTATTTCAAGACACACTTAGAACCTTTAAGTATTTTATGTGTGTCTGAATTTGGGAATTTGAATTTTTGAGTTCTTTATTTTCCTTTATCAATTTGTCCTCACAGTTAAAGAATTTAAATTACCTATGGATGCCCTGAGCTCACTGTTTTCCTGCAGTGATTTGTCCACAGATGCTAAGAGCAACCAACCAGCATCATTGTATTTCCCGCTCTGCCAAAATACTCAAAAATTTCATATATGGAGTCATTAAATTTCTTACATTTTATGAATGGTGAATTAGGAGAGTCAAATGGATGTACATCACATATTGCTTTAAACAGTTCATACCAAGAATTATCAGTATTCCCCACAGCACTAGAAGGAGAGACCTTGGCATCAAATTAGAGTCAACATTTAAAGATCAGACAAAAGAAGAGGAGTAGTAAGACTGAAAAATCACCAGGTAACTAAGAAAACCCACAAGCAAAACTTTAAGAAACAAGTGCATTCATTCAATATATAATATATGTTGTACAACATATATACCACCTGTTTATATCAGCATTTTCTAACACAAGACCAAAAAATACAGAACAGGTAACATGACCCACCATCCCTCCTTGTTGCCATGAAAAATCCACCAAGTAATTCTGCACACTCTATGAAAATTTTGATCTCAGATTCTTTCTCTCCTACAATGCCAATGTCATAATTCTTGGTGATTTCAGTATCCAGAGAGATGGTCATTCCTAAACTCTGGTTCCTCAGTTTCTTTTCCTCCTCCCCTGCAACAATCTCATTCTCTGCTCTACCTTCACCATTCATCTGTACTCAAATACTGTAGTAGAATATGGCCAGAGAAAAACATACAAACACAATGGCTGCTGTCTTTACAAATTCATGATCACTTTTGTCTTGTAGGCCATAGCATCCCTAGCAAACACATACAGTATATTCACACTATTTGCTCCTCATTCTCCCTGAGAGGACAATTTTATTCCTCCTCCTCTTTCCTCAAATCTTCACTTTTCTTCCCCACTTTTACTCTGAGAGCACCTCAAAAAATAAAAACAATCTGAAGAAAATTTCCAAAGGCTCAAATACTTTATCTACATAATCGCATACATGGGTGCCAGATCATGGTGTTTTCTCTCCTGCTATCACCAATCAATAATCTGTTGTCCCATCAGAAACCATCACCAGACTCCTTTCCGCTTCCTCAAAAACATTATTCCAGCAATTCTCTCTATGTTGCCTATATCATCCGTTTTCTCCTCTCCATATCACTCACATCACTAAATAAGCATGTCATATTAACTTCAACCTTATAAAAAATAAATTTAAAAAAAAATTTTTAAAACTCTTTAGATACCACTTCCACAATGCATTATTGATCTCCCCACTCCTATGCCTCCATTTTTCTATATCTTCAATTCCTCTACTCCCACACATTTTGGCATGGGAAAATGTACAAAATTTACAATTTTAACTATTTTTCAAGGGATAATTAAGTAAAACATGTTGTATAACTATCCCACTGTTTCGAGAATTTTCACATCATCACAAGCAGAAGCTTTGCAGCTGTTAAACATCAACTCCAGTACCCAATCTCCAAGCCTCTGGTGACCTCGATTCTACTCTTTGTCACTATTAATTATCATATTCTAAACACTCATATAATATTTGTCCTTTTGTGCCTTTCTTATTTCACTTCACAAAATTTTTCAAAAGTCTAGCAGATATTAGAATTGCATTCATTTCATGGCTAATATTCTACCACATGTATGCACCACAAATTGTTCATTCATTCACCCATTGGTAAACATTGTAATGGAGTATCAGTTTTGAATTCTTTTGGATATATACCCAGTAGAATACATGCTAGATTACATGGCAATTCTATGTTTCATTTTTTGAGAAACTATCATTCCACAATGGATACATTATTTTACATGCATACCAGTCCTCCCATTTACTATTCCAACTAAGATTCTACTAGTATCATATCACTGTTTTGGTCAAAATTACAATTTTAAAAAAATATTGCCAATTTCTATACTGCTAAATCCAAAGATTCGTTTTCAAAAATAACATCCTTCCTCCCCTTTAAAACATTACGGGCAAGATGTCAACAAGAAGGTAACACCTCCTGTGAGTCGGTGCCATGCATGGGCTGACTGAGGGACAGCCAAATACCAGCCTTCTCTGGTGAGTAAGTGCTATTCATGGACTGCAGTGGAGAAGAGCAAGAAGTCAACAAGAAGCTAAGACCTCCTATGAGTCAGCACCATGTGTGGGCTGACGGGGGACAGCCAGATCCCAGCCCCTTCCAGTACAGGAGAGGGAGACAAGAAGAGCCAACTTTCTGCCCCCAGGTTCCATAAGCAACCAGCTGTCCAGAGAAACACAGGCTGCGATGATAGCTAATGACGTAAAATACAACTTAATGCGTGTAGTGTTCAGTGTTTCACTGACTTCGCATGCCTAAAGTAGTAGTCTGACAATCTGTTCAGAGGATAACAATAGACAATATAGCATATAAGGGTGATCTCCTTCTGAAGGTGGTGACCATTGTTAATTCCCTATTATCTTATTTCAAAATCCTGTATCATTCTCACTGTTTTGTTTGGTTAGTTATTGTTTTATCTTGTTTGATTTTGTTGTATCTGATAGCATGGGCAGCTATTTTGAGATAACAGGATATATTATGGTAGTCATTTTGGATTTACTATTATCTTGTTTTGAAAACCTGTATTGCATTCATTGTTTTGTTTTTATTGGTTCTATTCTGTTTCTGTTTTGATTTTACTATGTCTGAAGGTATGAGCAGCTATTCTGAGGACAATAAGAGGAATTATGGTAGCCATTGTTGATTTCCTATCACCTTATTTTGAAATCCTTTGTCATGTACACTGTACACTGTCTTGTTTTGATTGGTTCTATTCTGTTTTATTTTGCTTGGTTTTTTATTCTCTCTAAAATAAAATTTAAAAAATAACAAAATAAATGAAATAAAAATTTAAAAAAAAAAACATTTATAACACTTGGCTCCCTGACAAACACTCTCTTGGTTTTCTGAATATATTACTAATTACTTTATTCTCCATCTTCTTGCTGTTTTTTCCTCTTTCCAACTTTTTAACACCACCACAGCCCAAAGTTGCATCTTAGAACCTCTTTTTTTTTTTCCTTTTTTTTCTTTTTTTGTCATTACCAGGGATCAAATTCACAACCCTGTGCCTGCCAAGCAGGCACTTAAGCCACTGAGCCAACCTCCTGGCCCTGTACTTTTCGAGGCATGGTCACACTATGTAGTTCAGGCTGGCCTTGCTCACTTTGTAACCCAAACCAGCCTTGAACTCACAATGCTCCACCTACCTCAGCCTCCTGAGTGCTGGGATTAAAGGCATATGCCACCACACCCAGCAAACCTCTCCTTTTTTCTTTCTATACAATGCTAGTCTTAATGATCATCAAATTTCTAACTTAGATCAAATTTCTAGTCTGAACTCCAGATTCATATATCCATGGCCTGATGGATATACAATTAAACTTCTTCAATATCAATCTCCTGATCTTCATCTCAAACCTAATTGTTTTAGTCCTCACATCAAAAACTCACAACTCAACCCTTCCAGTTGCTCAAAAGCCAATTCTGGTTCTCTTTTACTTCATTCATGACTCATAATAAAAACCATTAGGAAATCTTACATCCTTGACCTTCAATATACATTCAAACACTAATCATTTTTCATTATCTAGACTGTCCAAGACTAGCCCACTAGCTCTTCATTGAAAATCACAATACTATCTGATTTTCTTTCTTCTGGTTTTGCTCTCCTGTAACTTATGCTCAACACAACTGATTCAGTTTAAAAGATAATTTAAAACAAAAAATAAATAAATAAATAAATAAATAAGGTAATTTAAATCATCATACAAGTCTTCTATCTGAAAACCTGCTATCTCGGTCCAGGCTCAATGTGCCAGCACATGCCTGTGATCTCATTTCTGAGAGGCTGCAGCAAGATTCCAAATTCAAGCCTAGCCTGGTCAACTTGGTAAAATTCTGTCTCAAAATTTAAATACAAAAATCTTAAAAAGCTATTTTGAAGATAACAAGATATATTACAGGAGCCATTGCTGATTTCCTATTATCTTGTTTTGAAGCCCTGTATCACTTCCATTGTTTTGTTTTGATTGTTTCACTCTGTTCTGTTTTGATTTTATTACGTCTTATGGTATGGACAGCTATTTTGACAATAATATGAGACATTATGGTAGCCATTGTTGATTTTCTATTATCTTGTTTTGAAGTCCTGTTTTGTTCTGTTTTGTTTTGATTGGCTTTATCCTGTTTCATTTTGTTTGGTTTTATTCTCTTTAAAATAAAATTTTAAAATAAATTTAAAAAACGAATTAAAAATAAATAAATCAAATTAAAACAAAAAAGGTTGGAAACGTAGGTCAGTACAAAGACTTGGGTTGATCCCTAGTACCAAGAAGAAACTGAGAAAGAGAAAGAAAAGAAAGGAAAGAAAAGGAGAAGAAAGGAAAACAGGAAGGAAATAGTCCCCAAAATGACTTACATAGTTTTACAATTTCTTACACTGTCCCAAACCCCAGTTATCTTACATGGTCACAAACACCAATTATCTCTCTGATCTGATATCATGCCATTTTCACATTCACTATTTTGTTTCAACCCAGCTGACCTTGCTGTTCCTTGAACTTTTGAATGTTCATATTTACTACTCCAATAATGTTCATTCCCACTTTTATCTACAAGCCTTCCTCCTTCACAAGTTTCTACATATACCCTTCACAGTAATATATCTCCTTCACAGTTAGACATTCACTGATCACTCTATTTTAAAAATTGCATGATCTCTACCATTTAGTAAAACACTATATTCCTCTTCCTTGCTTTTTTTTCTACATAACTCTTACCATCAATGGACATATTATATATCATATCTATTTGTTTACAACAACAATTTAAATTCAAAGAGAGCTGGGTATGGTGGCACACAACTATAATCCCAGCATTGGGGAAGCTGAGGCAGGAGAATTGTTACAAGTTCATGACTAGCGTGGGCTACAAGGTAAGCTCAAGGACAGCCTGAACTGCATAGTGAGACCTTGTCTCAAAAAGACCAAAAAAAAAAAAGAAAAAAAAATTCAAATAGGCAGGGATTTAGATCTGTCCACTGTAATTTCTCTAGAGACAAAAACAGTACCTGGAACAGCTGGGATTCATAAATACTTGTTGTATGAATTTAAAAACTGTTAAGGATGCCATGCATGTATGAAAATAGCACTATTAAAAGTCAGGGAACAAAGAACCTAAAATTTATACTGAGCAAAATAAAAGGCAAAATATCACCAAAGAAGAACATGTAAGGAGTACCAAAAATACTAGTAATCTTATAGTTCTTGAAGTAAAAGGGGTTCACCTTACTTTTTAACAAATATACAGTATACACCACATTTTGAATATATATTTTACGTGCATTTTTCATGACAGAAGCAGTCAAAATAAGCTAAGTACTGTTGAAAATAGACTTAAAAGAGGACCTATGTAAAGCCGGGCATGGTGGCACACGCCTTCAATCCCACCACTCGGGAGGCTGAGGTAGGTGGAGTGTTGTAAATTCAAGGCCGGCTTGGGCTACAGCGTGAGCCAGGCCGGCCTGAACTATATAGTGTGACCCTGTCTCAAAAAATTAGGGCCAGGAGTTTGGTTCAGAGGCCTACGCACCTTCCTGACAGGCATGAGGTTGGGAGTTCGATCACCAGTCCCAAAAAAAAAAAAATTAAAATTAAAATTAAAAAAAGAGGACCTATGTAAGAAACTGGACTGTCTTAAGAACAAGAGTAGAGAAAACAGAAACTGTACATAAACAAGAACCTTCTTTATAAAATGCTAGTGAGGATATGGAGAAAAAAAGATTTTGTATATACTGTTGGTGGCAAAGTAAATTAGTACAGCCTTTATGAAAAACAGAACTAAGAAGAGATCTATAACACAATCCAGTTAAGCCACTTGTGGTATATATCCACAGAATTGAAATCATCATACCAAATAAATACCTGTATGTTCATGTTTATTGTTCTATTCGCTATAGTTCCAATGGATCAGCCTACCTGCCCACCAATAGTTGAATGAATACAGTAAACATTGTATATATGCACAATGGAGAATTAGCCAAAAAGAATGAAATCTTGTAATTTGCAGCAAAATGGTGGGAACTGAAGAACACCATATTAAGTGAAATAAGCCAGCCACAGAAAGACACGTTCTCTCCCAAACGTGGAAACTCAAAAAGCTGATCTCCAGAGAACACTGATACTTCCTCCTATACTGTATCCATGTACTCTATTAATATGTACAACTAATGTGTGTAAATAAGTTTCTTATGAAGGAGATCACAAAAATGAAACTGTAAATTGCAGGAATACATAAATTGAAGGGAGAATTTTTTTTGGTTTTTTTTTTTTTTTTTGTGGCACCGGGGATCAAACTCACAGCCTCACGCCTGCCAGGGCAGGCGCTTAAGCCACTGAGCCAAACTCCTGGCCCTGGTTTTTTGAGGCAGGGTCGCACTATGTAGCTCAGGCCAGCCTTGCGCTTGCGTTGTAGCCCAAGCTGGCCTCGAATTCACAACGCTCCACCTACCTCAGCCTCCCGAGTGCTGGGATTAAAGGCGTGCGCCACCACGCCCAGCTGAAGGGAGATTATTTTGATATTCATTTTTAATGGAAATATTAAGGCACACTTACACACACTTACACATTAAGTAGGGAGAAGAAAAAAATACCTATCCATAAAGTTGATGAAAAAGAAAAGCAGAGGTGGCCTAAGTGATCAAGATGAGTCAAAATTCAAAAATTCATCCAAAGACATCATATGATTTTATGAAGTAATAATTATTACACTCTATTTTATAAATTTGCTAAACACAAAACCACCTTTTAATTAAGCTAGAATCTTACTAGCAATCAGAATTTAAGTATTAAAACTGACAAATATTAATAGCAAGAGAAAGAATACCTACTTTAAAAGTCACGGTTGCCTTTGTGCAGTAAAATCCTACAGAAACAATAGGATCCTTCAGAGTTTGTGCTTTCTGTTGATGCATGATTGATGCAGGATCATTCGCAAGGCAGTCTTCCTCAGCATCATCGTAACTCACAATTGCAGGTACAAATGACCACGCCCAGGATACCCAGCCCTGTGGTTGCTCATCATCTTGCTGTGAATACAGCTCTTGGCCTTTGTATTGAGCAGTGAACTGCATATCTATTCTTGTTTCATCTTCAGCACCTATCAATCAAAATAGTCATTTTAATTAAATCAAAAGGATAAAACTAAGAAAAGGATTATAAATGCCTTAAAAATGTTCTTCACGGTAATAAGGGAATTAGTAACATCAAAAATATACATTGAAATACCCCAAAAGAACATTATGTTGTACCTTTTAAATATATAATGATTTTGTCAATTGTATTCAATTAAAAAAAAAGAAAAAAATGTTTCTTCTACAACCTTCCTCCTAAAAATAACAGGTATATAACATCATATATAATAATTACTATCATTATTTGAAATGAATAGTTCTCTCAAGGTTCTGTATGTTGTACTGTGTCAGTCTGTTTTCAGAAGTTAAGGTTAACATATGGACAGTAGTTTATAAACCACATAATTTTAAATATTTTAATACAAACAAAAATTAATTATTTTAACATTTCACCGATTATTTTAAAATATCCAACAACAAAACCTACATCTTAAAAATAAAGTTACTGAGTTGATGACTGACTTTTCTCAAAAACATAACACATACCAGAAAATATCCAAGAAAAGTTATTGATGCATCCAATTAAAAGAAAATGACAAGTGCTCCTAGGCAAAATGCATTACAAAAACAGTAATTATTCCAAAGAATGAAAGTAAATGTAACAAAGCCATGACTTTTATACTCCATTAAGAAAAAGCATAGTGTTGATGACTCCTTATTAGTGGGTAAAATATACAAATATCTTTACTACTCTACAGATGAAAAATTACAGGAAAAAAATGTCTTTTCTTATGAACTGGAAGGCTAAGGATTTATTAGATCCCAACCACTCTTTATTCCTAATAAAATGTCATATTGGACAACAGCTAAAATTAAACACCAATTATAAAACAAAAAAATCAGGTCATCTCAACTCACAAAAACAACGAACAGGTTGATTTCAAAGACCTGATCTCTGCACCTCTCTTGTGGATGCCTTTAAAACACAAAGGGTATCTACTTCTCGAGCTATGACACAGAAGGAAAAAAGTCACTAACAAAGGTCTGGCAAATCAATCACTAACTTTTACTTGACATTATCTAAACTGAAAAACAAGATGAACTTTGCTGAAAGGGCCTTTTACAGTTCCAATTTTCTCACTGCTTTATAAAGAGTAACAGCTCTTCCCGTGAGCCGGCGCAAGCCATGAGGGTCCCAGGTAGAAAAAAAACCAATTTGCCCTTCCCATGAACCAATCAGTGCATGGGCTGGGAGACAAGAACATCCCACCTCCTCATAAGCAACTAGCTGATTCAGAGGACAGGCTGAGTTGATAGCAACTGAGGGACAAAAACAACTTAATGCTTGTATTTGTCTGATTGACTTTGCAGGCATAAGGTCAGTAGTCTGAGAGTCTATTAAGAGAATAAGAATATGCAATATAGCAAATATGGGGGATTTACTTCTGTCTTGTTTTTGAAATTCAATGTTGTCGTTTTGTTTTGTTCCATTTTACTGTTTTATTGTACTCAATTTTCTGTTTTGAATGGTTTTATTACATTCTGTTTTGTTTGATTTTATTATGTCTGATGGTATAGGCAGCAACCTTGAAGATAACACGAGACACTATCATAGCCACTGTTGATTTCCTATTACCCTGTTTTGAAATCTTATATCACTTTCACTGTTTTGTTTTGATTGGATTTATTTTGTATTATCTTGTTTGGTTTTATTCTCTTTAAAACATGCTTTCATTCTTTTGACTGGTTTTATTCTGTTTTGTTTTATTTTATTTTGTCTGATGATATAGACAGCTATTCTGAAGAAAACAAGAGACATTCTGGTAGCCATTGTTGATTTCCTATTATCTTGCATTGAAGTCCTGTATTGTTTTCATTGTTCTGTTCTGATTAGCTCTATTCTGTTGTGTTTTGTTTGGTTTTATTCTCCTTAAAATAGAAAGAAAGAAAGAAAGAAAGAAAGAAAGAAAGAAAGAAAGAAAGAAAGAAAGAAAGAAGGAAGGAAGGAAGGAAGGAAGGAAGGAAGGAAGGATAACAGCATAGGAAAAAAATCTCCCTGATATCTGGTCAGAATTTTCTCAGATCCTCCTTTTCTTTGGAATGCTCCATTTTAACTTGAGACTCTTTGAATTCCATGAATTTGAACAGGAAAAATACATATATTTCGCATGCCAGTATTTCAGTAGAGAGAAAAAAACTGAACATATATATATATGAATTCAATGCACTCCAATTACAACTAGCTTGAAGAAATGATACCAAGGAATATTATAATCAAGTTATAATTCTCTGTTAAGATGTTCATAAGCTTTATGAAACCATCAAGGAACACTGCAATCAAATTAAAATTTTTTCTCAAAAAATAAGCCTGTGGCGGTAGCTCAGTGCAAAAGCCCTGGGACAATTCCTACTACCTTGGTAGGGATGGGGTGTGGTCCTGAGAAGAGGTTCACAAACTTTCCCAAAAAAGGTCAAGGATCCTTGTTTAAACAGGTAAGAAAATTAATTTAAACTCCTCTGAAAGCACACAGTAGAGGTCTTTACATCCTCACTTAATATACAAGAAATACCTATTTGTAAGATCACAAAATGCAACAGTTATAAAAAAGAATTTTATGTTACATTTAGCAAAAGCCATGCTGGGCCTGGAAGGAGCACTTCAAGAAGCCAGTTTGCCCTTCCAGTAAGCCACACAAACCAGGCAGGGCCCAGGATGCCAGTTAGCTGCCACCATGAGCTGACCAGCACGTGAGTTGAGAATCAACACCACTCCCTCCCCCACCTTAAGCAACTGGTTGGGGCTGAGTAGATAGCAACTGAGCTACAAAAACAACTAAATGCTTATATTGTTTCCCTGGTTTTGCAGGGCTGAGGCCAGTAGTCTAAGCGTCTATTAGGAGGATAACAGTATGCAATACAGCAAATACGGGGGATATAATTCAGTCTTGCTTTTGAAGTTCAATATTGCTCTGTTTTGTTTTGTTCCAATTTATTGTTTTGTTTTATTCAATGTTCTGTTTTGATTGGTTTTATTCTGTTTTGTTTTATTTGGTTTTACTATATCTGATGGGACGGACAACTATTGTGAAGATAACAAGATATGTTATGGTAACCATTGTTGACTTCCTAATATCGAGCTTTGAAGTTCTATACCACTTTCACAGCTTTGTTTTTATCAGCTTTACTCTGCTTTGTTTTGTTGGGATTTATTCTCTTTAAAATAAAAATTAAAATAAATTAATAAATAAAATAAAGTTTAAAATTTCTCCTTGAGACACCTATTAAAAAACAACCAAGTCACAGATTGCCAAAACATACTCTTAAAGATACATGACAAATGATTTAAATTTAGTATACATAATACTTACATATCAATAATGAAACAAGTAAAAAGTTTTACACTGGGCGAAAATTTAACAGTCGCTTCACAAAGGTTATAAAGGCCAATAACCACATGAAAAAGTTAAAAGTATGTACTCAACAGAACTATGCAAATTAAAATCACCATACACTCACCAGAAGGATGAAAAGCAGAAATATGCTGATACCAACACAAGTAGAGTGACTGGAATTCTCAATCATTGTTGACAGGAATGTAAAATGGTACAATTACTTTGGGGAAAAGGTCATGCAGTGTAATGGTTGGGATAAGTGTTCTGCAAAGAGCCTTTTATTTATTACCTCTATTGTCAGCATCATCATCATTATTAAATGTTCACTCTCAGGTGTGACATTAATGGGAAGGCTGTGGAACCTTTAAGAGGTGGGACCTAACGGGAGGTTCCTGGATCACCAAAGATATTCCTTTTTGGTTTATGAATGGATTATCTCAGGTATTTGTCATACTGAAGGAAATCTGACTAATACAACTGATTTCTTTTAAAACTAAATGTATCATTCTACTCTTAGGTATATTTACTAAAGAGAAGGAACACTCATATTTATACGAAGCTTGTCCAAAAACTAGAAAAAGCCCAAAATCTAGAAAGCCCCAGCTATTAAGGTAATGACTAAACTAGCACATCTTTAGATGGTGTATTTAGATCATTTTCCTAGTAATAAGAATGACTTAAACATGAAACAACACAGATGAACCAAAAAAACATGCTTAGTGAAAGAATCCTTTCACAGAATTTATATGTATACTCCATTTTTATGAATCCTAGAACCAACACTAATCTATAGTGTTAAAAAGGTTCAGAACAGTAGCTTCCAGAGAAGCAGGAGGTAGACTAAGGATAGTTGGAAAGGAGCATAAGGAACTCTGAGATGTCAATGATCTTTATCTCAGTTTTTTTATTAGTACATGTTGGCAATACAAGATGTTTACATTCATTATAGGGAGTGGGTACATGTACTTAACATACCATGATTCTTTTTATTCTCTCTTGCCAAGCATCTCCCTCTGTCTCTAGATCCCCTTTCCCCATTTTCATTATTTTAGGTCATGTGTGTGACATACAATGATTACATTCATTGTGGGCAGCTGGCACATGTTCATGTGGCATGTTAAATCTTTTTATATTCCCTTCCCCTACTCCCTCCCTTAAACCTTGGTCTGTTGGTTCCCTTCTCATTTACAAAAGATCTATCTGTCTGATTTCCTCATATCTATCTTTATTTTACTTTCTATTTATATTTTACCCAAATAAGAGAAACCATATAGTATTTAACTTTGTGTGCCTAATTTCTCTCTCTCTCAACATTATCTTCAAGGTGTATCCACTTCCCTAAAAATACCTCAAATTTATTCTTTTTTGGAGACACTTTTTCTTTATCCACTCATCTGATGATGGACATATAGGCTGCTTCCAAGATTTAGCTAGTGTGATTTGTGCTGCTATAAACACTGGTATGCATGTATTGCAGTAATATGACGTTTTTAGCACTTCTGGGAAGACACCTAGAAGGAGAATAGCTGAGTCTAAAGAAATTTAGCTTTTTGGGGTTCTTCATACTGATCCCCATACTAGTTTGAATTCCTACCAATAATTTAGAAGGGTTCTTTTTTCATAGCAACACCAAAATTTGTTATTATTGTAGTTGATTATTGCCATTCTTTCTGGTGTAAAATGAAATCTTAGTATTAACTGGCAATTCTCTAGTGGTCAGCGATGTTGCCTATTTTTTCATACATTTGTTGGCCACTTGAACTTCTTCTGAGAAGTGTCTGTTCATTCTCTGTGACCATTTTTTTTAAATCAGGTCTTTTATTTTGGGGATCTAATTTTTTTTTAGTTCTTTATATAGTCTAGATATTAGGACACTGTCTGAATAATAACTGGTAAAATTTTTTTCTCATTCTGTAGGTTGTGCCCTCTCTCCATTGCTTTCTTCCTTGTGCAGAAGCTTTTTAAATTCATATAACCCCATTTAATTCATGCCAGTAGTTCTTGTGAAATTGGAGTTCTCTTCTGAAAGTCCTTGGCTACATCTATGACTTTAAGAGTTTTACCTTTTTGTCTTCCAGTATAGATTAAGTGTTTCCAATATTTATATATTCAATCATTTTGATTTTAGTTTAGTACATGGTGAGAGATATGGTCCCAGTTTCAGTCTTCAGCAGATTGATATTTTGATTGAGATTACACTAAATCTATATAATAGTTTGAGAAATATGACCTTCTTGACAATACTGACTTGGCCTATCCAAGAACAAGGGACATCTTTCCATTTTCTGATGTCCACTTCAACCTTTTTTTGTAGAATACTGTAGTTTTCATTGTGAGTGTCTTTCACTAGCCAATTAGTTCTTCGGTATTTAATTTTTCTTGATGCTATTCTGAATGGTACTATTTTCCTAATTCCTTTCTCATTGAGTTCATAACTTGCATAAGGAAACCTACTGACTTTCATGTGTTGATTTTGTATTCTGTCACATTACTGAATTTGGTCATTAATTCTAGGAATCCCTGGTGGAATTTTTTGGGTTATCTATGTAAAGGATCATGTCATCTGGAAATAATAATTTCAATTCTTCCTTCCTTATATGTATTCCTTTTATCTATTTTTCTAACCTGATAGGTCTGGCTACTGTGTCAAGTACTATCTCACACAGAAGTGGTGATTGTGGGCATCCTTATAATCTTGTTCCTGATTTTAGAGGAAAAGTTTTCAGGGTTTGCTGATTTAATATGAGTTGGTCGTTGCCTTCTCATGAATAACTTTTATCAGATTTTGGTAAAGTCCTCTATACCTATTTTCCTCAGGGTTTTTATCATGAAAGTGTGTTGGAGTCTATCAAGTTTTTCCTGCCCCTACTGATTGATCATGTGGTGACTTACATTTATTAATTTGCATATGTTGAACAGTCCCTGCAATTCTGGGTTAAAACTTGTGTTTGTGATTCATTATACTTTTAACGACTTGTTTCCTTCTACTGGCCATATCTTGAGGGTTTTTGCATCTATGTTCATTAACGAGAGTGGCGTGTAGTTCTGTGTTGCGTTTATTTTGTTTCATTTTTCAGTTGGGTCTTTATTTGGCTTTAGATCAGAATGAGGCTGGCATCCATAAATGAGTTTGAAAACATACCTTCGCTTTCAGTGAGCATTTCTGTACTACATGATTATATTAATTTTTCAAAATTAAGAACAATTCTGAAGATTTGAAGATACAGACACTTCATTTTATAAGTTTAGCCTCAAAATAATTACAAGACCAATTAATAAACAAATTCTGGTAAGTATATGCAGCTGGAATCTAGGTATAAAGTGTACTAATGCCTGTAATTCATTATGTAAGGCAAAAAATACATTAGTTGAATATAAACATGGAGAGGAATAACAAATGTAACAAAATTTATAGTAGAATCTATATGGAAAGTATGGAACAGTTCACTCTAAAATAATTCTTTTAATAGCTTTTTTAATAATTAGTGCTGGAAAAACTGGCTTCCCACATGCCAAAAATTAAAACTAGACCCATACCTCTCACCATGCATTAAACTAAAATCGAAAACAATTGAAGGTCTAAATATGGAAACAGAAACACTAAATCTGCTGAAAGAAAGAATCGGGGTAGAACTCTTGAAGACACAGAGGTAGGCAAAGATTTTATGAACAAAACTTTCACCACCAAGGAAATATTACAAGGAATCAAAAACAGGGGTTTCATCTTACTAAAAAGTTTTAGCACAGCAAAAGAAAGCACCAACAGAAGGAAACGACGACACGTAGAGTAGGAAAACAATTTTGCCAGCTCTTTCTCAGGCAAAGGATGAATATTTAGAATACGTAAAGATCCGAAATCAGATCCACCCCCCAGATTTAAAGGTCCAATCCAAAAATGGACATCTGACATGATGTCTCAGATGAAGAAGTCAAACGGCAAATAAATATGTGAAAAAGTATTCAACATCACTGGTCATTTGAGAGATGCAAATTAAAACAAAACTAAGAATCCATCTCACTCCAAAAAGAACAGCTATTATCAATAAATCAAACAATAATAAATGTTGGCACAACTGTGGAGAAAAAGGAACCCTTTTCCTATATTGGTGGAACTGTAGACTACTGCAACCACTGTGGAAATCAGAATGGAGATTCCTCAAAAAACTAAAACTGTAGGTTCCATCTGACCCAGTAAACCACCTTCTGGGTATCTTTCACAAAGAATGAAAACCAATATACCACAGTAATATATGCACAGCCATGTTTATTGCAGTATAGTACGTAACAGTCAAATCTTGGAGACAGCCCAAATGCCCATCAACAAATAAATGGATAAAAAAATACCATTGTTTAGACATTGGAGTATTACTCTGCCGTAAAGAATGATAAACTTAAGACATTTCTAGGTAAATGGTTGTACTTTGAGATCATACTCTTAAGTGAAATAAATCGAACACACAGGTTTAAATATTGCATTGTTTCTCTATGTGAGAAACCAGAGAGTAAATAAGGACCAAAATGCATAATGAATACTGGAAAACAGAAAGAAAATGTTCAAACAGGAAGAGGAACGAGGAAGGGAAAAGGGGAAAATGAAGGAAGAGAGGTTGAATAGCAGGGAGAGAACTGTAGGAAAAAGAAGAATCAACATATATCATGTACAAGAAAAATTCCATATGATGAATGCAATCATTCTGTATATCTAAAACATACAAATACAATTAATTTTAATAAAATGTATTCTATCACATATATTATAAAATATACTGTATTATACATTATACTACAGAATATAGAATATATTTATATCAAATAGAAACTATACATTAAGTTTTATTCTACATAATTGACGTTTTCCCTGTCTTAAGTTTCTTGTCTAGCAGGAATTCACTGACTACTATGAAATAAAAACATACCTGTTTCAAGTAATTTATCTATGCTGTTCTCATTGCTTTTTTTCTAATATAACAAGATTTTCAATCAGATAAATTTGAAAAACCATATATTTCACCCTATAAAAGTGTACAACAAGCCAGGCATGGTGGTGCACATATTTAATCCCAGCACTAAGGAGGCTGAGGCAGGAGGATCATTGTGAGATCGAGACCCGCCTGGGCTACAAAGTGAGTTCAAGGCCAGCCTGAACTGCATAGTGAGACCCTGTCTCAAAAAACAGGGCCAGGGATTTAGCTAAGCGGCATAAGTGCCTGCCTGGCAAGCATGAGGTTCAGTTCGATCCCCAGTACCAAAAAATAAATAAATAAAAGCATACAACAGCCAGGTGTGGTGGTGCACACACCTGTAATCCCAGCACTCAAGAGGCCGAGGTAGGAAAATTGTTGCGGGTTCAAGGTCACCCTGAACTACATAGCGAGACTCTCGCAAAAACCCAAAAAAATAAAAAAATTTAAAATAAAGTGTACAATTCACTGGTTTCTAGTAGAGTAACAAAGTTGTATGCCCAGCACTACTATCCAACTTTAGAACATTTCATCACCCCTAAAAGAAACCTACCTATTTTCAGTGATTTTCTCCACCCCTGACTAGTCTACTTTATGCCTCTACAGAATTGTCTCACCTGGACAGATCACATACATAAAATCATACAATCTGTGCTCCTTTGTGACTAGCTGATGTGAATTAATGTTTTCAAAGTTCATTCACACTATAGCAGTGATGGCAAACCTTTCAATGATACCAACAGCCTACTAAGCATATGTGCTAAGTTCACAACTTCTGTGTTATAGCATGTACTGGTATTTCATTCCTTTGAACCATGGAATATTACAAAGTATGAATATACCACAATTTATTCATGAGTTTATAGCAATTCAGTTGCTTTCCAGTCTGCAGCTTTATGAATAATGCTAATATGAATATTCAAGTACAAGTTTTTTGTATTGTTTTGTTTTTGAGGCAGGGTCTCACTATATAGTCCAGGCTGAACTCACTTATACAGCCCAGGCTGGCCTCAAACACAAAGTAATCCTCCTGCCTCAGCCTCCCAAGTGCTGGGATTACAGGCATGTACCATCATGTCCAGTGTCATGTACAAATTTTTATGTCTATTTATGTTAAATTCCTGGAGAGATACCTAGGAATGGAATTGCTGTGTCACTTGATAACTCTGTGCAGAATGTTTTGAAAAACTGCCAGACTATTATCCAAAACAGATATGCATACTACATTCCAGTAAGAAATTTTTTTTTAACTATACTCATCCTAGTGGCTATGAAATGGTATCTCACTCTGGCTTTAACCCCCATGCTAACATAGCATTTTAATACAAAGTGGCTAGTAATATTCAGTATCATATCCTTTCATGTGCTTCTTCGCCATTATTTATCTTCTTAGCAGAAATGCCTATTTGCCCATTTTCATATGGAGTATTTGTCCCTTAGTTTTAAATGTATGATTTGTTTTGTTTTGAGGCAATGTCTTACTATATAGTCCAGATTAGCATTGAACTCACTCAGTTGCTCAGGTTGGCCTTGAACTCAAGGAAATCATCCTACCTCAGACTCCCAAGTGTTGAGATTACTGGCATGTGCAACCATGCTCAGTTTTAAATATTTTTCTGGGCACACAGGATCCAGCTCTACCCGGCCCCGCGACTGAGCACAACCCACCAGGGGAATGCCCGGCCAGCCTCGTAGGACACAGAGGTACTGAGCCCAGCCCAGCCCAGGACCTCAGAGCTGCCCATCAGGGACTGGCCAGCGTAGCCGCAGGGCCTTGGAGAGGTTGGGCTCTGCCCGCCAGAGCCCAGGGCACGCACAAGCTCCATTGCTCAGTGGAGCGGCCAAGGCTGTGGGTCCTAGAGGTTGCGGGCCTGCCCAGCCAGGAGTAAGGCCCCAGCACTGTAGTCCTGAGACTGGCCGAAGTTTGTCTGCCACTCCAGAGGCTCTAAACTCCTTACAGCCATAATCAGGGTCCGGGTGGTGCCGCACTCCGAGGTACGCACCACCTAGCTGCTTGAGACCAGGAGACCTTGTCCCCCACCCAGTAAGGCAGAGGCTCCACCAGTACACTCCAGGAGTGCGGCCTCACTAGCTGGACAGGGCATCCAGCACTACCCGGTCCAGCAACTCAACACAACCCACCAGGGGCACGCCCGGTCAGCCTTGCAGGACACAGAGCCTCACAGGTCCCAGAAGAAAATGAAAAAATGAAAGACCAAGAGGCAGTCTCAATTCCGCAGCCCACTGAGAACCCAAGAGACACTGAAATGGAAGATACTGGGAGTCACACAAACGAACTTTCTGAAATGATAGAAAATGCAGTAAAGAAACAGCTGACTGAAGCTATAGAGAAACTCACATCAGAAATAATCTCTGAACTAAAAAATGAAATGACAATCACTATTAAGGAAAGGCTGTGTATACCTACAGAAGAGCAAGACAAAAAAAATAGAAGAACTTAAGAAAATGATGGAAATTTTGAATGAACAATATAAGACACAAACAGAAAGCATGAAACAGATTCAAAGGGAAATGCGGGAAATGAAAAATTCCATGGAAAGTTTGAAAAACCACTTAAATGAAGCTGAAGATAGAATCTCAGATCTTGAAGACAGCATGGGAGATCATGGCCATGAAAGAAAAGATCTCTTAAAAATAGCAAGGAAACAACAAATAACAATTCAACAGTTGCAAGACGATGCCAAGAGAAATAACTTAAGATTATTAGGCACAAATCACAAAGCAGGGGTCAATACTAATGACCTGTGAAGACTATTCACAGAAATAATAGCAGAAAACTTTCCAAACATGGGAAGAGAATCTGAAATACCGGTAACTGAGGCATACAGAACCCCAATTAACCATGACCAAAATAAATCTTCAACCAGACATATAATAAGAAGGGTATCAGAAACACAGCACAAGAACAAAATACTAAAAGCTGTCAGAGAAAACAAACAGATCACCTGTGAAGGAAAGCCTATCAGAATCACGGCAGACTTCTCAACACAAACCTTTAAGTCTAGAAGAGCTTGGAGTGAAGCATTTCAAATCCTGAAAGAAAACAACTTTAACCCAGATTGACGTACCCTGCAAAACTATCCTTAAAAATTGATGGAGAAATAAGATAATTCCATGACAAAGAACAACTGAAGAAATTTATGGCCACCAAACCAACACTACAAAGAGTACTGAAAGACACTCTAGAAAGAGACAAAGATAGCTACAATCTTAAAAACAACAACAAAAGGAAACCACTAAGCAGGGCAAACAATGAAACAGAAAATGTAGAAAACCAACAACAGAAAGATATCATGACAGGGATGAGCCAGCACATATCACTTGTATCAATCAATGTAAATGGTCTCAACTCACCAATAAAAAGAAACAGACTACAAGAGTGGGTTAACAAGCAAAACCCAACTATATGCTGTGTACAAGAAACACATTTAAATCGAAAGGAAATTCACAGACTAAAAATCAAAGGCTGGAAAACAATACTCCATGCAACAGGAACCCAGAAAAAAGCACGGGTAGCTATTATGTTTGCAGATAACTTCAAACCGAAAATGATCAAAAGAGATAAAGAAGGTCACTACATACTTGTTAGGGGAAAACTTCAAGAAGAAGAGATTACAATCATAAATATGTATGCACCAAATATGGGAGCATCCAACTATGTAAGACAATTCCTAATAGACATGAAAAACCAAATAAACAATAATACAGTTATAACAAGGGACCTTAACACCCCACTGTCACAGAGAGACAGATAAACCAAACAAAAACTCAGCAAAGAAATAACAGAACTGAATCAAATTTGCCAACAAATGGACCTAGTAGATGTGTAACGAGTATTCCACCCATCAACATCAGAATACACATTCTTCTCAGCTGCACATGGGTCATTCTCTAAAATAGATCATATACTGGTCCACAAAACATGCTTAAGTAAATCCAAAGGAACTGAAATAATTCCATGCATATTATCTGACCATAGCGCAGTAAAATTGGAAATGAATGACAAAAAAAGGTACAATAACCAAATAAACACATGGAAATTAAATAATACTCTCCTAAATAACCTATGGGTCACAGAAGAAGTTAAAGAAGAAATTAAACAATATCTACAATTGAATGAAAAGGAAATAAAAACTACCGGAACCTGTGGGATACAATGAAAGCAGTCCTCAGGGGGAAATTTATAGCACTGAACTCCTACATCAGAAAAATGGAAAGAACACACATAAACAACCTACTGCTGCACCTCAAACTTCTAGAAAAAGAAGAGCAAGTCAAGTCCAAAGTCCAAAGAAGGGAGGAAATTATTAAGATTAGAGCAGAAATTAATGCAATCGAAACTAAGAAAATAATACAAAGAATCAATGAATCAAAGAGTTGGTTCTTTGAAAGAGTAAATAAAATTGATAAACCCCTAGCCAACCTTATCAAAAAGAGAAAAGAAAAAACTCAGTTTCATGCAATAAAAAATGAAAAGGGTGAAATCACTACAGACCCTGTGGAAATACAGAAGATCATCAACACCTACTTCAAAAACCTTTACTCAGGTAGATTCGGTAACACAGAAGAAATGGACAGATTCCTAAAAACCTATGAATTACCAAAGCTGAATCAATAAGATGCAAAGCTGCTGAATAACCCAATTTCAGCTAATGAAATTGAAAATGTAACTAGGACCCTACCAACAAAGAAAAGCCCGGGTCCTGATGGATTCACTGCTGAATTCTATAAGAAATTTAGGGAAGACTTAATGCCAACACTCCTCAAACTCTTCAATGAAATCGAAAGGGAAGGAAGTCTCCCTAACTCATTCCTGGAAACAAGTATTACACTAATATCAAAACCAGAGAAAGACCCAACCAAAAAAGAAAAGTACAGGCCAATCTCCCTCATGAACATCAATGCAAAAATCCTCAATAAAATACTGGCAAATAGAATACAGAAAGTTATCAGAAAGATTATACATCATGATCAAGTGGGATTCATCCCAGGAATGCAGGGATGGTTCAATATATGCAAATCAATAAATGCAATACACCATATATCAACAGGGCCAAGCACAAGAAACACATGATCATCTCAATAGATGCAGAAAAAGCTTTTGACAAAATCCAACACCCATTCATGATAAAAACCCTACAGAAAATCACAATAGATGGTCTGTACCTCAACCTCATAAAAGCCATATATCATAAACCAACAGCCAACATCTTACTAAATGGACAAAAACTGAAAACTTTCAACCTAAAATCAGGAACAAGACAAGGAAGTCCATTATCACCACTCCTATTTAATATAGTTCTGGAAATACTAGCCAGAGCAATTGGACAAGAGAAAGAAATAAAGGGAATAAGAATAGGAAAGGAAGAAGTGAAATTATCATTATTTGCAGATGATATGATATTCTACATAGAAAACCCCCAAAAATCAATTAGAAGACTTCTAGAAGTAATAACTAAATTCAGTAATGTAGCTGGATACAAGGTGAACACTCAAAAGTCAATAGCATCCCTGTACACAAACAACAAAGTCACTGACACAGAAATAAGGGAAACCACACCCTTCACTATAACATCCAAAAAAATGAAATACTTAGGCATCAATCTAACGAAGGAAGTCAAAGATCTATACAGTGAAAATTACATAGCTCTACAGAAGGAAATCGAAGAAGATTTCAGAAAATGGAAAGATATTCCCTGTTCATGGACAGGAAGAACAAACATCGTGAAAATGGCCATTCTCCCAAAATTTTTATACAGATTTAATGCAATCCCAATCACAGAGCTAGGGAAAGCATTCCTGAAATTCATCTGGAACCAGAAAAGACCTAGAATAGCAAAGGCAATTCTGGGCAACAAAGGTAAGGCAGGAGGCATCACAATCCCTGAATTGAAAGTATACTACAAAGCCACTGTGATAAAATCAGCATGGTACTGGAATCAAAACAGACCTGAAGATCAGTGGAATAGATTAGAAGATACAGCCACAACTACAAACTCACTCAGCCACCTCATCTTTGACAAAGGGGCCAAACATGTACATTGGAAGAAACATAGCCTCCTTAACAAAAGGTGCTGGAAAAACTGGCTTTCTATATGCCATAAACTAAAACTAGATCCATGCCTATCACCATGCACTAAAATAAAGTCAAAATGGATCAAAGATCTGAATATTAAAACAGAGACACTAAACTTACTAGAAGACAGAGCAGGTAAAAATCTTGATGACACAGGAGTAGGCAGAGAGTTCATGAACGAAAATCAAATTGCACAGGAAACACTTCCCAGAATCAACAATTGGGATCTCATCTTACTAAAAGGTTTTTGCATGTCAAAGGAAATCTCCAACAGAGTGAAAAGAAAACCCACACACTGGGAAAATATCTTAGCCAATTGTCCATCAGACAAAGGACATCTATCTAAAACATAGAAAGAATTAAAAGAAATCAAGCCCCTAAAATTCAAGGACCCAATCCAAAAATGGGCATCTGAGATGAATACACACTTCTCAGAGAAAGAAATACAAATGGCAAATAAATATATGAAAAAATGTTCAACATCAATGGTCATTCGGGAAACGCAAATTAAAACAACGTTGAGATTCCATCTCACTCCAGAAAGAATGGCCAAGATTCAAAAATCAACCAACAGCAAATGCTGGAGGGGCTGTGGGGGAAAAGGAACTCTTCTCCACTGTTGGTGCGAGTGTAGACTGGTGCAACCACTGTGGAAGTCAGTGTGGAGATTCCTCAAGAAGCTAGGATTAGAGATCCCATTCAACCCAGCTATCCCACTTCTGAGCATTTTCCCCGAAGAATTGAAAACATCATACCACAGTGATATTTGTGCACTCATGTTTATAGCAACCCAATTTGTAATAGCCAGATCTTGGAAACAACCCAAGTGCCCATCAATCAAAGACTGGATAAAAAAGATGTGGTATTTTTATACAATGGAGTACTACTCAGCTATTAAGAAAGATTGCAATGAGACTTTTATAAGTAAATGGACATGACTTGAGACCATACTCTTAAGTGAGATAAATCAAACCCACATGTGTAAATACCGTAGTCTCCCTAGTGTAAGAGACTGAAAAAGTGTATATGATCCAAAATCTATAATGAATAGTACGTAAGGGTAAAAAACAGCTCAAAGAGCAAAAGTAATTGGGAAGGGAAAAGGGGGAAAGAGGGAAGGGAAAAGGAAAAGATACAAATCTGTATATATCTATATGTAACATAACTAAAACGAACATACTGCTGAATGTATTAGTTATTTAGAAAGAAGAGTTAATACTCATATGATTAGATCAATTTTACATGTCTATATCTGTTAACGTGAACAACCATTTTGAAGATAAGGATACACAATATTGCAACCGTTGTCAAGTTTCTATCACCCTGTTTTGTAAACCTGTAATGTGACTGTTGTTCATTTACTCTAGTCGTTTGTCTCTTTTGCTTTTTGTCTTTTTTATATGTGTCTTTTTTCTTTCTCTTAAATTAAAAAAAAATTCTTTTGTTAAGATTCTATCTATGGAAATTAGTATCTTAAAATTTTTCCTGATTCACAGAATCAATCAATCATTGCTTCTACTATCTTTCTATCTCACATTATTCACACTTCCGTTCATCAAACATTCCATCAACCTACCATAAATTATTCATAAGTAATTATTCACACATCTGTCCACCCCACTGGAAGACTGTTAGAGAAGAAGAGAACACATCTCCTGCAGTATTTTCCTACATTACTATTGGTTATGTCTGATATACAGCAGACTTTAGTAAAGTTTTAATCAACTGAATTACTGAGTTAACCTACTGGGTATCCTTCACTGAACTGTATATTTCATTTATTAATAGTACTTAGAAACCCAACTCACTAAATACATAGACTCTTAATGAACCAATGCAGAAAAAATACCAATACTTTCATTCATTGGGAAATACTGAGTTTGCACTATTTTAACTCTCAGTAAATAAACATTCTGAAAATTCTACCTATGAGAAATACTATTTTCAGTAAGTACAACAAAGAAAATCCAAACAGCATTCTACATGCAAATAAAAAAAATCAAAGTAGTACGAAACAACCAAAATACAATCATTTGATCACTGTATAACTCAATCTTTAGTATCTTTTGGTTCCGCAGTGATGAAAACACTTTGTAAGAATAATAGCTCTAAATTAAGCTTTTGTTATATTTACCTGTAATGTTTCCCAACATATCTTTATTGTGACAGTTAGGGTCCTCTGCTTCACCATCTTTAGAAGTGCCTATTTCTCCATAGTAAAGAGCAATTCCAAGTTGCATTATTCGTATAAACATAGGCAGCTGTTGATCTGTGATAGAAAGTTTCAAACTTTCCACTAACGTATGAATCTGTGTTTTGAAAAAACAAGAACAGTCACAAAAGTATGTTTAAAGGAAATACTATACTTTTTAAGATAAGTTGATAAATTTTAAGTCCTGAAAATAATACCATTTAGATAGATATGGTGAAGTAGGAAGAAAATGTTCAAATGAGAAGGGGAACCACGAAAGAGGTAAGGAAACAATGGAAATGGAAAAAAAGAATAGGAAAAAATGGAAACTAAACTTTGGTAAATAAGGAAGGGAAGAAAGCTTGAAGGAAGGGATGGAGAACAGGGACAAAAGAAGAATCAACATATATTATGCACAGGTACAAATGCCCTACAATGTATGTGATCATTACGAATGTAAAAAGTGTACCAATAAAATTAATTTTTTAAAAATACCATTTATAAAACACTAATGTCCCAAACATTTCTAATAATCAGCCAAAATATAATTGAAGTCTTAGGAATCAAACAGATTTTGCTGTAATAATCAATAAACTTTAGACAGAAACTATATTAAGCCAGTAACATAGATACAAATAGAATTAATTACAAGATAAGATATATTCACATTAGATGTATAAATAGAATAATCAAAATTTATATTCACATTACACTTCCAGAACTATCCCAAAAGAAAAGTTATATAACAAATACTAAAGCATATCACAGTACTTCTCCCCAAAAACAAATATTTCTGTCAAATCCAAGAATAAAAGTTTATGTCATTATTGTAAAACTTTAACCACTCTTTCCTATTTTATTAGGCTAAAAGAATATATACATATACTAAAACCAAATGTTAAAGGTGCATAAAAGCATAAAAGATTAACATGTTAACAAGGAAATAATAAAATTTTACAGTTAAATATGGAAAATCAAGTAAAATATATATTTGAGAAGGTTTTTAAATTTTCAAAAATGAAACATGACAAAATTTATAAGGTGAAATAATTATAATAAATCAATTATAAGAAATAAGACTAACTACTACCAAATAGAATACACAGCATTCAAATTTTCCTTAAAGAGAGACATCAGTAAATTATAAACACAGGTTCGGTGTAATGGTTTCCCGCTGTCATATAAAAATGGAAGAAAACCAATTATGCCAAAAAGTCAAGTCTCTTAGAAGATTTATTTTGACTAACGGCTATTTGAATATCTATGAAATATGAAAAAAGGACTAATGGTGGTCACATTTTTAGGGTTTAAGGCATAAAAAAAAGTTATATTAACAAGAGCAGAAAGATGTGTACTGCAGGTAGAGAGTAAAATACTATTATTTCAAATACCAATGCAGGTTTCTTAAAACTAACCTAAAAATCACACATTGAACAAACCAGGGAGAGGTAAGAAAATGGGAGAGGCAGAGGAATATGTAGAACCTCTAGTCTTTTCTTGAGATCTGTCACATTCTTTTAAATAATGTCAAGCACCAGTGATAAAGAATCTATCCTTTATAACAAAAAGTATTTTAAAATCAGTTAGAAAAAATTAACCCTCAATAGAAAAAGAGCCTGAGTGAATTTTTTAAAAGCTCAAATAGTCAGCACATCTTCAAAACTCTAACTCCCTAATAAACAAATTTCGGTTATATATTCTTCTTTGCTCAAGTTGTAAATTCTTCAAAATATGATCATATTCAAGGCTAGCATGTGTATAACACAGCCATTTCCCTTAATATTCAAAGGTGTATATCCTGGTAAACATTTATAGAAATAGTTTTGCGATACAGATTAAAGGTCCTCAAAATTTTTTATGTATTAGTAAGACATTTACAACCACTGTCTAGAAATCTTTCTTAATGAATTAATCAGTTTTGGTCAAAAATTTATGTGTACAGTTTCATTTCTCTGAAAAACAAATGCAAACAGATTTCAAAAAATAGGAAAAATATTGAATTATGTACCCTATATTTCTTATAAATGTCATCAGCTCACACAAAAGATAGAAAATTATAAAACCTACCAGAGGAGCGTTGTGAGTTCAAGGCCGGCCTGGGCTACAGCGTGAGTGCAAGGCCGGCCTGAGCTACACAGTGCGACCCTGCCTCAAAAAACCAGGGCCAGGAGTTTGGCTCAGTGACTTAAGCGCCTGTCTGACAGGCGCGAGATTGTGAGTTCAATCCCTGGTGCCAAAAAAAGAAAATTATAAAACCTACCCAAAATATAAATACATTCAAATGCTACTTCGATAAGCATACATGAAAGGTTCAACAAAATAATTAGGGTATCTAAACATTTTGGAAAGTCCATGTCTATGAGGTAATCAATAAGGTTAGTCATATCCATTTAACACATATTTCCTAGAACAAGAATGGAAGAAGCTGGGTCTAACCCAAAATGGCAAATATTACATCACAATAGTATTAATAAAAAACTCAAAAACATATTTCAGCTGAGCATAACAAGATAAGATATGTAATGATTACCAGAGTCAAAACTCACATACCAACAAACATTTAGGTTGAGGCACTTTTCAAAAAATTCATGGCCATTCAATTTTGAGAATAAAAACTTGTGTGCCAACAGCAAGTTTTTCTCAAGTTCATTTATTTTTACTTTTTCCTCTAATTTAGCGAAGTCCTAGAATGCACAATGACACTTGCAATATTCATCAATAAAATTATTTCATATAATAAAAATTTCAAAGAGCTACCATTCACTTTAAAAATATTTTTAAATTTATTTTCACGTTCCCTAACTTCAGGACCAGGAGTTTGGCTCAATGGTTTAAGCACCTGTCTGGCAGCTGTGAGGTTGTGAGTTCAATCCTCAGTGTCACCAAAAAAAACAAAAAAAAAAAAAAAAAAAAAAAAATTCCTAACTTTAGTAGCAGGTCCAAGGCTAAAAAAAAAAGGTAAGTTCATTTTCCTGAGACAGACATATCACTACTATTGTTAACACTTTCCCATGCTTATCTTTGCCAAAGATCAAAAATAGAATGAAAGGGTAACATATTTCAACAAAATAATACATATCATACATACTAGAGGGTATAAGTAAAATACAGATAATGCAATGTTACCAAGGAAAAACAAATAGGTCTTATGTATAAAGAACAGTAAACTTATATAAGAGAAAATATTGTGTTCAGTAGAGCAATATTTTTAAAACCTAATTTTTATATAGCAAAATAAGAGAAAAATCACTGTTCAGATTTAGGGCCAGTCTTTCGATCATAGAACACGGATAGTCAGAACCGAGTAATTCAATAAATAAAAATTAACAAAAACTAGCAGAAAATGTTCAGAAAACTGTGAAGTAAAAAAAGATGTCAGAATGTATGCTTACATATAAATTACACATATTGAAAATATATACCACTATCTTGGAGAACAATTAAAATTAAAATATGTTCTGAAAAGCTCCCATACTGTTCAAGATTTTAATTACATTTTGAAACCATAGATCAAAAGCTAAAACTTCTTGAACCAATAAGCTAAAGTATCAGGTGAGTATGTTAGCCCTTATAAGTTATCTAAGAAAGAGAAAAGAAAGCAAGTACAGTTATTAAATCATACTGAACAAATTATAAGGATAAAAATACAAATTATTTATATTCAGTCCACTGTGAGCATAAATACACTTGTGTGTGTGGTGCTGGAAATCAAATTCATGCTATTTTTTTAATATCTCTATCTACTTGAATAAGACAGTAATAAACAGCTAAACAAACTTTAAAAGTTTTCAGTTAAAGAAAAAGTTGCCCCAAAAATATCTCTACTAAAATATATTATATAAAAAATTATAAACACAAAATACTGTATAAAAACTTATAACATGAGGCTAATTTCTTAAACATTTAATGGTAATTATCATGCAAAAAAGGTAATAGACACAATAGACATATGTAACAATAGAAAAAGAGACACCTACTTTAATAACAGACGGCATTTTGGAATTCAGATTATCATATGTAAAGTGCAGACGAGTCCTGAAGGAACATTTGTACAATAAAGGATCCTGGTAAAATTCTATTTTACCACTGGCATTTCGTTTATCAAGACAAACTGTACAATCAGAAAAACTGATAACTTTTCTCAGCACCAGATCAGTTGCTAAAAAGAAAACAAAAAATGTTTAAAGTAAAAGCCAAAATTAGAGGAATAAAAGAAACAATTATCACTACATATAAAAGTAATAATAGCGGCAAATTACATTCATAGACACAGATTTAGATCATAGATTCAAAGATGCAGTATGTCAGATCCTATACAAAGAACTTTTCATGTTTTATATCATTTAAATCTTCCAAAAACAAAATTGACGTAAAGTTCTATAGTTCTTTTTTATAATATTGTAACAAAATTCTTCTTTAACTTCTGAACAACCATCACCTATTTAATATTCATTTTCTACTAAACCCTCACTGCTACTTGAAACCTACATTGTCCAATACAGTAGCCACCATCTGTGAGTGGCTATGTAAATTTATATTTAAATTAACTAAAAGGGTTTAAATATAAAAATCTAGGTCTTCGGTTGCATTAGCCACATTTAAAGTGCTCAACAGTCAGATGTGGCTAATGACTATAATACAAGTTAGTAAAGATATAAAATGTTTCCAACATCACAAAAAGTTCTAGTGTACTTCAATGGTATCAAAATTAATAATGAAATCATTAATAACACTCTAAAGTTTGTTTTCAAGGAATAAAAGCAAAAAAAAAAAAAAGAAAAGAAAAAAAAACAGTGGTAAAGATCAAACTAGAAAAAGAAACCTTTACCTTATGAGCAATTTTATTTCTACCTGATAAGAAATTCTCAGGTAAATATCAGGCCGAGGATTTTAAATTAGCAGCTATTCACATGCTACAACCAAGGGAAGCTTCAAATTAATGAAATATGTTTTAGTACACTCTGACAAAATTATTTTTAACTATAACCTGGCAAATTCTATAGTTAATTCAACCACTTCATTTTATCTGAATACAAGTTTCTAATAAGGAAAAACTTAAGGAATATACACAAGTGTCAAAATACTATAAGCTTTCAAATCTGTTAAAAATATGTAAACTTACCATATTTCAATTTTATATGAGTATATGACTTAATTATGAGTATTATATACATGTACAAAAATTAAGACGTAATGAGTAGACTAAAAATGAAACCAACCTTTTAAAATCCTCTTGGTAACCGGGCGTGGTGGTGCACGCCTTTAATCCCAGCACTCTGGGAGGCTGAGGAAGGAAGAGCCTTGTGAGTTCGAGACCAGCTTGGGCTACAAGGTGAGCGCAAGGCCGGCCTGAACTACATAGTGTGACCCTATCTCAAAAAACTAGGGCTGGAAGTTTGGCTCAGCAGCTTAAGCGCCTGCCTGACAGGCATGAGGTTGTGAGTTCAATCCCTGGTGCCACAAAAAAAAATAAAATAAAATAAATAAAACAAAATAAAATCCCCTTGGTGTTTTCCACCCTCTATTTAAAATAAAAAGAATTAACATTTACTAAGCTACTCTTACATAAAGACACTATATTAAATCTTTTACATTCCTTATCTGACAATATTTCCATGGCCCTATTAAGAAAATGTAGAAACTTTTAAGTACAGTAAGAGGAAATAGTTCGTCTAATTCAAACTCTGGCCATCTAACTGCACAATATATGTATTTATCCAAGTCTGCTATAAGAATGTAAAGTAGTCATGTTTCAGAGATATTTTAGAAATTATTATTTTGGCAGGAAAAGAAATTATTAAACTGTAAAAATATTTTATTTTCTTAAATGTTAAATATATCAGAAACTATTTTTTAAAACACATAAAACAAATTGTAGTTCTGCTACTTAAGGTAGATGATATGCTACAATTTAATTTGTAAAGTGGGGATAATAATGATGTCTACCTAAGAAGCACATAATAAGGCACTGTCTTGAAAATGTGATTATTTGTATATTCTCCGATCTAACAAACCCACTCTTAAGTATATACCCTAAAAAACCACTTATGTGCTAAGGATATAGCTCAGTGGTGGATGCATAGCTTGTGCAAGGCCCCAGGTTCAATCCCAAGTACTACAAAAAAAAAAAAAAGAGAGAGAGAGAGAGAGAAAGGAAACACTTATACACATGCATTGTAAGATGCTCACAAAAAGATTTGTAACAGCACTCTTTGTAATAGCAAAAACCTGGAAACAATTTAAATCCCCATCACCAGAAAAAGAAAATAAGTTTTGGCATGTTTAAATAGTAGAAAAATTTCTTCACTGGAAATGAATGATCTATGACTTTATGCAACAATATGACAAAATACATATGTACCAACACCCCACAATAAATGTGCTACAAATACATAATAATAAAAATCTGAAAAACAGTATGAAATACTAAAGGCACAGTATTGAAAGTAGAAAACCTCAAAACAACACATAAAATACTATTTTTACAAAGCTCAGCAATACATGTTGAGCTGGGGATATAGCTCAGTGGCATAAGCGTCTGCTTGGCAAACGCAAAGTCCTGAGTTCAATTCCTGGTACAAAAAAAAGAAAAGAAAAGAAAAGAAAAGAGAAATATATGTAACCCAGTGTAACATTTATGTATATATAAAAACATGATAAAACTTTGCAACAGAAAAATTCACATAAAATTAACCAACTTAAAATTTATAACAGAATGCTATTTAATACATTCATACTATAGTGCAACATCACAATTTTAGAAATTTACTTCAAAAGTAAAAAATCTGTACCTTTTATTTATACATCACTTCTCCAAGCCTCTTATCGTTTCCCCTGACCCCTAGTCATCCACTTATTACTCTACTTTCTGTCTGTATAGAATTGTCCATTCTAGACAATTTATATAAGTGGAATCTACGATATTCGGCTTTCTGTTTCTGGCTTTTTTCACTCAGGATGCTTTCAAGAATCTTTTACATTGTACCATGCAGCAGTATGTCATTCTTTTTCACTGCAGAAATTTTTTATGAAAGTGAATAAAATTAAAATCAGTGGTGAACTCTAAGAGGAAGTAAAGGAATAGCTAGGAAAAAGTCTCACTGATTAGGGTAAACTACTGTTAATACTCCAGTTATTCAGACAGACAGTCCTCATTATATTATAACAAATATATGTTACATAAATTCCTTTGTAACTATCAAATATTGCATTAAAAATTAATAAAAGCAAAATAATAATGTCTCCCTCAGATTGTTAAACAAAATAATATAAAAGACATAATACCTGGGCTGGCAGTTAGCAAACACTTAAGTGGCAAACACTGTTTTACTGGCTTCATCAGCAACATCATAATGAGATTTGACACATTATCAATTTGATTCTCACATATACATCAGAACTTTAACAGCAGTGATAATTTACATTTTACAAATGACCTATACAAGGTGCTACCTGAGGGAAAATTCAAGTCAAAATTCTCCAACCCCTTATCTAAGACTCTTTCTTACTGTAATAATTCCCTGAACTAATATTTGCCTTATTTATATACTAAAACTAAAAAAGAAATGGCGCTTCACCTAAAATGTTGGTTCATTTATTCAGTTCTCCATTATCCAGTTCGTTTTTTATTTTCCATAGCATATACTTCTGCCTTTTGTCAAATTTTTCTTCCCATAGAGGATTAAAAGGGAATATTAATAATGTATCACAATGTTTAAGTCTTTGCATATACTCTTATATATGCCTCATAACAAAGCTCCAAGATCTGAATCAATCTTCATTTTCAAAATATGAAGACTGAAGCTTGGAAAACACACAAAAATGAAACTGTATTCCTGTTCTGCTAGTTTCTACTTGAATGCTGTAGCCAAGTTAAATAGTATTAAGATTAGTTTTTAATTTGCTTTAATCCTTTAACTAGGACTTACTACAAATAAATAAATGCATGACTAAATAAATGAGAAGTAAGGTTATCACAGATGGAGTCAGGAAAATGCCATCCTAGAAAAATAAATGAAAACAATAGTAACAGTAGAAAAGAAATGTAAATAATAGCAACAACTCATTTGCTAGCACTGACTGTTGATGTACTATACAAGTCTTTTCAGTGCATTAGCTGATTTAATAAAATAAAAATATACACGAGGTCCCACTTTATAGCTGATTTACAAATAAGGAAACTCAGACATACAGAGGTAAATTTATCCAAGCTACTCAATTGCTGCTAGCACCTTGAACAAATACACACCATGGCAAGTCACATGCAGAAGGTACTCACAATAACTCTATTTTCCAAAAATATTTGTTCCTTATGATTACATGCCTCAACAAATATTATAACCTATCTAATCTCCCCTCACAAATGGTATCTATCTCCTTCATAATTGTATTTTCAATACTTATCATGATGCCTACCATGTAGAACTATTACCAAAATAGTAGACAGTTATTAAAATTATAGCATTAATAGCTCTTTTACATAAGCAGAACAATGTAGCAAGATACAGTTAAAAAGAGTTTCGGGATAACCAAAAATTCCACATGTGGTTTAGAATATATAGACTAAAAACATATCAATCACATATATTATTACAGAGCTATGTAAAAGCAACATGCTCCCTTTAAAAGCATAAATAATAGAAAGTATCATTTAATTTTTATTGACATATGTAACGTATAACACTGTAAAATATTATATATCATACTTGATAGGACCATGTGATAGGTAAGAAAGAAAACTAAGAACCTTCAAAACCAAGAGAACATCAGCTTGGGTATGGTGGCACATGCCTGTAATCCTGGCTGAGGCAGGTGGATCACTGCAAGTTCAAGAGCAGCCTGGGCTACGAAGTGAGCTCAAGGCTAGCGTGAACTGCAGAGTGAGACCCCATCTCAAAAA
>RJWM01002149.1:0-12442 GCA_004363535.1 Dasyprocta punctata | reverse complement strand
TGCTCAGGCTGGGGCCAAACTTGCGAACCTCCTGCCTCAGTTTTACAGCATGCTGGAATGCACCACCATACCCAGTCTGCAGTTTCTTAATCTGGGTCTCCTGCAATTATATGCTAAATATTGTACATGTACATTTTTTTCTACAACAGAGGCATCAAACTTTCATTACACTGCCTAAAAGCCATGTGGCCCCAAAACTGTTAAGAAATCAAGGCAATTATTTTATTTATGGAAAAATAAACCATTTTCTTGATATTTACTTACCAGAAATATCCATGAATGCACGATCCCATAATTCACCTACTGTATAGCATTCTGCAGAAGTGATGTTGACTGAAAGTACAATATCATCTTCAACATATTTTAGTATGAGATTATTTATAACAATGTTTACGTTATTTACAACTCGTCTAATCAGACTCTGCACATATCCTATAAAGCAGAACAAAACAGTTCAATTAGCCACAAGTCTACAAATCATTATTTCTTAAAATGCTACTGAACTTTATGCGCAAGGTAGGCAATACGTAGCACATTCTGCAAAGAAGAAAGTAAAGCGTAGGTGAGTTAAAAGACTACCCAAAGTAACATAGTAAGTAGAAAATCCTGCCCAAAAACACTCTTATCCAAGAAGTCCTATAATGAAGTATGCATGTATTAAGACAAACCACAAAGATCATATTTTTCAATGACATAAGAGATTACATATAATGATTATCCTACACAGAAAGTACTCTGGTTTTTGCATACTTTATAAACATTTTTAAGTGCAGCAATGTTACTATATGCTGCTTATAAACATATTAGATAAACTTTTTAAGCATCTTTTTTTAACTAGCTATCATCATCATCATCCTCCTTCAGCCATAAAATTAATATCCATAAGTTATGCCTGATGGAAAAAGAAATATAACCAAGCCAAAAAGTCAATCATATTTACTTACTAACATGTGATACTGAAACACAGTAAACCAGAGAACATAAAGGAATAAGAAAATAGACAAGAGTTCAAGAAAGTCTTAAAAAAGAATACAGTGAAAACAATAGAAAAAGAAAAAAGAAAAAAACTGAATAAAAGCAGGATGACAGAACAGGAAAATAGAGAAATAGAAATGACTTTTTAAAACTAAGTAAAGACAATAAAAGCAGTCAGTAAACACTCTTTCTATAGATTGCTTAGAATTTTGAAAATTTTTCTTTTAATTTCATACTACTGTGGACTATCTCACCATCTTAAAAAAAAAAAAGGTCCCACGAAAGTATATATTTGGATATATTACTGAGGAGTTCAACAAAAGAATAAGTAAAAATAATTAAAAATAAACAGTATTTTAAAAGACAAAAAATACAAAACCTTTTTATTTAGATGCATTTTCCACTACAAGAAACTATTTAAAAGGTAACTAAATTTTAGCTATTTCAAGAAATAAACCTGAATATGTATAAATTCCTAAAATCAGAACTTCACAAATCAATTTTTATCATTTATTGTCATTAACAACACTTACACTAAAACCTGATGGGAGAAATATTTAAATCTATTCAACCACAACATCTTTGCAAAACAATTCTTTCATTCATTCCCAGGGGGTGGAAATAGGAAACAAATGCAATACACAGACAAAGGATTTATACCTAGAATATATAAAGAATTGAAAACAATCAGACCCCCCAAATTTAAAGACCCAATCCAAAAATGGGCATGTAAGGGTGGGGAAAAGGAAAAGGGAAGGGAAAAGAAAAAAATAATTTAAAAAAAGAAACAAAAAAGGATAAAATAGAAACAAAGCTTTGAAAATAGGGAAGGAAAGAGGAGTTGAAGAGAGCATTTAAAAAAAGGAATCACAATGTATCTTATACAGGGCCAGAGATATAGTGGCACAAGCACCTGCCTGGCAAGCGGAAGGTCCTGAGTTCAATTCCCAGTACCAAAAAAAACACACATATATATAGACATAGACACAGATATAGATATCTTATACAGGAATGAATTCCCTATGATGAATATGATCATTATGTATTCTAAATTGTACCAATGAACTTCATTTTAAAAAAAAAGAAAGAAATACACATAGCCTCAAAGTTTTCTCTTATATAGAAACTATGAGCAGCTTTTAGAGTACTACTCATCACATGCTATAAAATGAACCTGTAAACTATTAACAGATTTAAACTAAAAAGGACTCTTTCATGAGAATAGATTGAATAATTTTCATGATTCAAAGTTCCAAAATAAATTTTATATATCAAAATTTTCAACTTCATATTATACATTGTTCCATGTTATTACTACTCAACACAAATGTTAAAAGTAATCAATAATAAATAAATATCTCAAGGAAGTCAGTAACTATGACTAATATTGGTCTCCCTATTTCTGGAAAGCCTGTCATTTATAGGGAACTCAAAAATTACTTGAGAAATCATGAGTTTTTAATCATCTTCTAAACAAGATTAAAGCAAGTAATGGAGAAAATGTGGTGAAAAACACAGACACATATGGATTTTCCTCAATTTTTAAATGATTTTCCTCAGGTTTCCATTATAAAACTGACCTACAAATTGAGATAAACAATCAATTCACCAAAATAAAAATAAATATTTATGTCAAGACTATTTTTGTTTCCTTATTAAAATTATAGTGGCAAACTAATTAATAGGGACATATCAGTGGACTGTATCTCTGTAACCCTTCATAATAAGATGATTCTAAACAAATTCTAGATCCTGTTAAATAGATCGAATAGCTCTCATTAGTCCCTGGGAACATATCTGATCAAATAACATTATAACAACCCAGACCTACTCCCACAAGTATCTGAAAATGAAACATCACCATATGGATGAGAAACTATAAGATGAAATAGTACAATGGCTTTTAAACAGTCTGTTACTAATTAACCCTTTCCGGAAATTCTTACACACTTCTGTATCACCCATAAATTCCATTTCCTCCAAATACAGAGACTTATGCCCACAAGACCATATAAAACACTAAGAATTTTCACTCACTTTGCTCATGTTCTCATTTAGTTCAAAATATTTTTCATTCATTTCCCCTTTTAATCCAGGCCCAGCATAATTGTGCCTTCCCTATATCCTCTTCCCCAATGTCCCATACCCCATACATCAACACTAAAGAGAAATGTCTCTATTGTTTTTCTTGGGCTTATGTTTCTTCTGTCACTGTTTATATAAATGTTCTCTGGTAATCTACTAAGTCCTAAAAGGAAAAAATTGCATTTATTTCTCTGATTCTTAAAATAACTATGTATTAAATACTTTTGGTTACAAAGAAATAGCATATGAAACTGATTCATCTGACTTGATCACTAGGTTGTTATGTTGCTCAAAGTCAGAAAATCCATGATTAATGACTTGGTTGTAGGACCTAGAAACACGTCAAGTTTTGACGTAAAACTTCCTCAGAAGTTATACGACATCCATTGTATAGGCAACTGATATTCAAACAGTGAAAAAGATAAGTTGATTACAGTGTTGAAGTTGTTTCAAGATTTAAGAATATTTTTTGAAGTCTAACAATTAGGAATATTGTCAATAAAATATAAATTTAAGCACATTCATCAGATTTGATGCCTGGTCAATAAAAAGGCAGTTACTGTACAAACTACAGAAAATAGCTCTGATTTGAGATATTCACTATCTATATTATTATTTAAGATGATCACAAAGGTTGTAGACAACAAATTAAGAGAGGGAAAAAGTAAGTGTTCAAAAGGAAGACACAATATCATCATTTTACAAAGATATCAGTATTTTTAGAGAATCCAAAAGAAGCAATAAAAATCCACAATATTGATTGACTAACAAAATACAAAAATTAGTTTTCCTACACAAAGTGGTGAAACAAAAATAAAATGATAAAAATGAAAATCCAATTAGCAGTAAAATATGAGACAGCATTTTTCATCTATGAAAGCTCCAAGGAAATATTTTTAGCAATAAAAATTCTAGTACTCCACCAAAATTTCTGAGTAACTCTGCTATGCATATAAAAGCTTTTAAATTACTCACAAATTTTGATTCTGAAAATTAGTAAGAGTTTGTCCTAAGGAAATAAATAGAGATATATGCAAAGATTTACCTTACAGTATGTTAAACCATTTTATAGAACTGAAAGTGACAACCTAAATACCAAACAAAACAGACTGGTTAGGGGCTGGGGATATAGCTCAGTGGCACAAGTGCCTGCCTGGCAAGCATGAAGTCCTGAGTTCGATCCCTGGTATCAAAAACAAGAAAACAAAAAAAAAAAAAAAAAACACTGGATAAATAAACTATGGAATAGTTATACAATGGGGTTTATGCTACTGATTAAAATAACATTGTAAAAACTATGGCATGAAAACACGTTAGTGGCATAACATTAAGCAGAAAATCCAGATTATAAAGGAAAGTATATGTGTGTGTGCATGTGTGTGTGCAAGTGTGTATACAGAAAAAGCTGCTACAGATGACAGCAAAGTGACAGATTCCAGTTCTAGTTATAGAACAGTAAGCATTTCACCCTCTCTCTCTCAGGAAATGTAGCCATAAAACCTGGACAGAATATATGGAGCAGCTGCTTCAAGACTCTGAAAAATAATATACAAGACAGGGAAGATAGGAGTAAAAAACAGAGCTTACAAAGATGAAAAATAAAATGGTAGCTATAAACAAACATTATACGGTAGATATAAATAAATGTCATCAATAATTAGAGTCTAATTCCACTTGATCAGAGGATAGTCTAATAATATGTGATACTTTTGTCAAAACTTTCTTTTTGACTAAGTCTTTGTCAATGTAAAATAGTCAACGAATGAATCAAAAGAATGTACACCGTCTTACATGCTAGGTGCTGACTTTGATACACAGCTCTAAAACAATCTGCCCTCAATAAACAGTATTTTGAAATTTACACTTATTAGAATGAAAAAAATTCTCCAATTAACCCTACTGCTGTAATAAACATCAGATAGCTTGAAGGTCTTTATCATACAAACTATTTTGAAGCAGAATCCGCTTTAAAATGGATTGATACAATAAGTACACTTGTGCAGGAGTGTTTTCCATTCGTAAGTTTTGGTTCCCCTTCCAAAAGAATATACAACTTCCAAGATATCTATAGATAGAGATAGACAGACAGACAGACAAAGATATCTCCTATGCAAACAACTTCCCTCAATGAAATCTGAGCAGCACATGTATAACTACAGCCTGTGAATACTGTTAGTAATAAGGAGATCTTCTCCAGATTTCTTTTGAGCAGGCTGAAAGTACCAGAATCCAAAGCTTAGCCTAGAAGATACCAAAGCCTCCAGATGAAAATACCACAATAGGACACTATCAATGGACTAATACATTAAAAAATACTTTTGATGGGTTAAGCCACTGAAATTTAGCAGGTAATTTGTCTACTACTTAACATTATCCTACCTTATACAATTTGTTATTATTATTTTGAGAGAGTTTTACCAGAAAACTTTAATACACAGTCCTAAACAGTAAAAGCACTAAAATGTTAAAACAAACAAAAAAAATTGAAGCTACAAGCCAGGTGTGGTGGCGCATGCCACCTTGCCTAGATTTGCATATTTTTTAATCATCTGACAACAGGGTTTTCTTTGTTCTTCAATGTTTCAGAAAAGAACAGCTTTAACTTCTTACACTCCAAGGGCAAACCCAATTACCTACATTTTGCTATTTCCCATAATACTCTGTCATTATAGAGTCAAGTTCCTGAATAGGTGATACATCACAGTGTTTAAAATATTTTATCTGACATAACCTCCAACTATTATTAAAACTCCTTTGGGAGAGCTTATCAGAAAACCAAGTCCTAAAAACCCAAGACGGCAAGCATTTAAATGCAAGTAGAGGGTGTTTACCTGGCTGACCCATAATGAGAATGAAATTAATAATGTACAGATGAAATCAGGAGGGGAAGAGAACAAGAAGTCACCAAGAAACAAGACCCCCCTGTGAATTGGCGCCATGTGTGGGCTGCTGTGGGAACAGCCAGACACCAGCCTTTTCCTGTGATTCAGCACCATTCACCATTCACAGCACCATTCACAGACAGCAAGCCTTCCCTGCAAATTGGCGCCACAAGCAGGCTGCTTGGGGACAGCCAGACACCAGCCTTTTCCCATGAGCCTGTACTACTTGCAGACTGTGGAGGAAGAGAACAAAAAGTCACCAAGAAGCAAGCCCTGCCGGGAGTGGTACCACACACCTTTAATCCTAGCACTCGGGAGGCTGAGGTAGGAGGAGCATTGTGAGTTTGAGGCTGGCTTCAGCTACAACATGAGAACAAGGCTGGCCTAAGCTACATAGTGCAACCCTGTCTCAGAAAACTAGCACCAGGAGTTTGGCTCAGTGGCGTAAGTGCTTGCCTGGCAGGTGTGAGGTTGTGAATTCAATTCCCGGTACCACAAAAAAAAGAAGCAAGTCTTTGCTGCAAATTGGTACCATGCACAGGCCGCTGTGGGGAGAGCAAGAAGCCAGTCCCTTCCAGCACAAGGGGTAGGAAACAAGAAGAGCCAACCCCACCCACCCCCCACCATAAGCAACCAGCTGATCCAGAGAAACACAGGCTGCAATGATAGCTATTGAGGTAAAATACAATTTAAAGCTTATAGTGTTTAGTGTTTCACTGTCTTTGCGGATCTAAAGCTGGTGGTCTGATCATCTATTCAGAGGATGGCAATATGTAGTGTAGCATCTATAGGGGATCTCCTTCTGAGAGTGGTGGCCACTGCTGATTTCCTATTGGCTTGTTTTGAAGTCCTGTATAATTTTCATTGTTTTGTTGGGTTGGGTTTTGTTCTGTTTTATTTTGTTTTGTTTGACTTTATTGTATCTGATGGCATGGGCAGCTATTTCAAAGATAACGAGATATATTATGGTAGCCATTTTGGGTTTACTATTATCTTGTTTTGAAGTTCTTTATTGCATTCATTGTTTTGTTTTTACTGGTTCTCTTCTGTTTTGTTTGAATTTTACTATATCTGAAGGTATGGGCAGCTATTGCGAAGACCGCAGGAAGCATTATAGTAACCATTGTTGATTTCCTATTGTTTTGAAGTCCTGTGTCACACTGGTTTATTTTGATTGGCTTTGTTCTGTTTTGTTTTGCTTGGTTTTATTAAAATTAAAATTTAAAAAAGGCAAACCTGTGTGCACATGCATACACACACTGTCCATTTCATATGAAAGTACTTTCTGCAGAAAACTTAAAAATCTGAAAACATGACTACAATTTAATAATGTCTCACCATCTACTAAAAAAAAATTCTGAGTTTCAAATTTCTCATTCACAAAATGTACACTAGGTCAGAGACCTAAGTTAGCATCTATTACCATACTTTAATAGGTATGCAAATATCCTAAATCAGTCATAGTGAACCTAAGGCACCCATGCCACAGCAAGCTGTTTGTTATCACTGAAAGGGGCATGAGATTTGCCATCACTGCCCTAAATCATATGCTAATTTTGAATGTGCATAGTCTGGTGGTGTGGCTTTGTGGCAGAATGCTAGCCTGTCACAAAGCCCTGAGTTTAATCATCAGTACCTCAATGAGTGAATGAGAATATAATGGAAAGCATAAAGCATCATCAAGCTGCCTCTCTCATTTAAAATGGATATTTTATATGATTTACTAAAGCCACAACTCAAGACTATTATCACTAGTAGTAATTAAAGATACTGGACTAAACTTAAAGAAAGTGTGTAGGCTTCAAGTCAGTTAGATTCAAACTCTTTTGAGTTTTCCCCAATAAAGAATATTACATCAAATCTCAGGACAACCACATTTCTTGAAATACTACTAACTTTTACAAAATGCCAATATGCTACAGGTTTTATATTCTGTGATATATAAGTATATATAAATTATATATATATATAAATTCTGCGAGATACACATATTGTACTATATACATATATACTTATATATATATAATATATATATATATAATTTTTTTTTTTGAACTGGGAGTTGAACTCAAGATTTTGTGCTTGCCAGGCAGGCACCATGCCGCTGAGCTATATCCCCAGCCCCCTACACTATATATATTTTAAATGTTACATTTATATAAATTTTTTTGGTGGTAGGACTAAGTACTGAACCCAGGTCTTCCTTCTCACTGAGCTACACCCCCAGTCATTCCTTGCTCCTGTCCCTGTCCCTGTCCTGTTCTGTTCTACTGAGTCAAGTTCTCATTGTTTCTAAATTGTCCAGACTGTGCCTGAATTTGTGATTATCCTAGAGTGAGAAGATTATAAGCCTGTACTACCAGGCCTGGCTATGCCACATTTTTTTCCAAATGCTTGCCATGACCCATTAAACTGCTTTAACAATACACTAATTAGTCAAGATCCATGGTCTGAAAAAGACTGTTATGGATACCATGAATAGAAATTGTAAATCAGATAATGACTTGTATTCTTTTCCTATTAGGAAGTCACCTATCCTTCAAAGAAGTAAAATAAATGTCTGCTTATTGATAATACTAAAATTTTTCTCAAAAATTATCTCTGGCTACATATTAATGCTCAAACTCCAAAACTACAACCACAAACTGCAGAAGAAATAACCTTGCCCTAGAAAATTCTGAAAACAGGAATTTACCTCTGCTATGAAAGAACTTTAATATGATTCACAGACAAGATATGGTTGTCAGAAACAGGTCCTTAAATAACCATATGGGTTATCCTTTAAATAAAACACAGATGTTCCTAGTTCAATGATCTATTTGACAACTGTTCAGACTTAGGGCCCACTGCCCAGACTTACAATCCAACCTTTTTTTTCTTTTTTTGGTACAGATCTTTACACCTTGTTTATAGAGCCTCAATGTCTTTTTTCATACGATATGCCTTGTTTATACAGTACTGTAATTTTTGCTGATTATGCTGAACAGTATAGTGCTGTAGTTTCATGTTGTTATACATGACTGTACTGCATGTAAGAGTTATGCAAATAAAAACAAAGTCATCAAGCTAGAGTTTCCTCTTACCATTTCTCTGTTCTGAATATTGTACACACTATATACAATTCTTCATGTAGCAACCAATTCACTTAACGACCTAGTCGTGCAAAGTGAACTTGGTCGTTAAACAAGGAATGTCTGTAATTTACCATTTATCCAACTGGAGTCTCAAATTACCATTTTCATTTGGCAAAATTGGGTTTTGCTGTTCTGACTCCCAATAACTGGCCAACAGATTCATTTACTTCTTAAAACAACTCCCTAACTACAATTTATATTAGCATAAAAGAGGATATGAGTCTTCCTATAAGTTAAAGTAGAAAAGCACATGTTAATCCAAAAGCTATTTCAAGTAGTTTTAGTAGAACAAATTCTGTTCCATGTCTCAAAAAGTAGGATGCTCTGTGTTATATGCAACTAAAAACAGGCTAATTACCATGATTCTATAAGTCTACATTCTAATATAATCTCTGAAGAGTCATCACAAGTTTAGGAACCATAATGAGTGCAAGCAGGTCAGAAAGTTTCTGTCTGTGATAACAGATTTAAACTTTTTCTTAAAGCATGTTACTTCTTAGAAGAAACAAAATATTAAGCAAGAATCAAAAATTAAATCTAAAACTGATGGAGAAGAAAGAGGAGTAGGAGCAAGAGCAAGAAAAGGCACCAATGTTTCTATACCATGAACTGATACAGGAAATTTTAAGGAGTTACAAAGTCAAACTTATAGAAAAAGTGTTTACACATTTAATAATTAAAAATAAGCCACTGGTTTAATTTAATTTAAAGTTTAATTCCTCATTTATTTTTCTCAAGGACTTAATTAGTAAGAAAAAGGAAAACTTTAGCACCATCACACTAAACAAACCAGGAAACATTCAGAAACAAAGAATCTTTTTCTAGTACCTCCTCCAGCTTGTAGCAACTAATCTACCCAAAAGTCAGAGGGATAAACAAATTTGTTGGTACAGTTTTGAAGAATTAAGAACTATCAGCAGTAACACCTGGCACTAGCTAACAATGTTCACTTCAACTGTAACTCAGGATAAATACTTGGAGAAAGCAGGGCTAAGAAATAGTGTACCTAATACTACCTCAAACAATAGATGATGCCAAAAGATTCAAAAATTAACCACTTTAAAGCAGAAAGCTTACAACGCTTTGGTACAGAAAAGAAGTATATACCAACATCCACTGTACTTCACAAAAAAAAATTACGTGTGTGTGTGCGTGTGTGTATCTCAAAAGAGAAGTGACTGATAACACCTAACTGTAAAAGTGTGCAGCAGTGCACATTTGGCCACAGATTGACATGCAAAGACCTCCTCCCCCGCTTCATTAAATACTTATCTAGGAACTACTTTTTAAGTATTACTGTCACAGATAAATAAACTATTGTAGTCAGAGGTTGCAAGGAGAACAATTACATAGAGGACACAGAATTTATAATACTATTTTATGATTGTCACCCAGAGTTAAATACGAGAAAGTGCAGGAAATCTGTCCATAACACTAAACACTTAGAAAATCCAGCCAAGGGCCTGGATCCCACAGCAATGTCCTGCAAGAGTCCAGGTGAAGACCTAGAGCCCATGACAATGACCCATGCAAGTCTATCCCATGGATCTGCTCTGGGAAGGCCCAAAGGTCAGCAGTGGAAGCTAAAAAGTCTATGCCAGTGGAGTAAAGGATCTGTGCCAGTAAACTGAGGGTTCTGCAATGGCACTAAGAAGTGACGCTCAAAATAAAGACCAGAGCTCCCCTGCAAAAGTACCACAGCCATCCTCAGCAACAATGAGATCCCGAGCTGCTCTGATGAGAACAGCTGAGTACATATCAGGAAGCCAGCATGACAAACTTCTGGAGATTAAATAGCACACACCTTCCCCTCTGGAGGCAGGAAGCAATGCTCAAAGTAAGGACCAAAGTTCCCCCAAAGTGAACAGCAGCTATCCTCAGCAACAAGGCCCAGAGCTCCTCTGATGATGAGAACAGCCAAGTTCTTATCAGAGAAGAAGCTCCACAAGCTTCTCCAGGAGAACCAGCAACTCTAAACAATAGCAACACTTTGGAGAACCCACAACACTACACTCTTCCTCTCCACATCTCTTTTTTTTTTTTTTTTTTTTTTTTGCGGCACCGAGGATTGAACTCGCAACCTTGTACCTGCCAGAGCAGACGCTTAAGGCACTGAGCCAAACTCCTGGCCCTGGTTTTTTTGAGGCAGGGTCGCACTATGTAGCTCAGGCCGGCCTTGCACTAGCATTGTAGCCCAAGCCGGCCTCGAACTCACAACGCTCCGCCTACCTCAGCCTCCCGAGTGCTGGGATTAAAGGCGTGCGCCACCACGCCCGGCTCACATCTCTTTTTTATGATGACAATTTTCCTCAGATGGGCCATCTACACGCAGCACCATGCTGATTCAATTCAGTTGGTGTTAAGTTGTCCACCAGTTTTTAATCCATAGCATAAACACATCAAGAAATAAAAATGGATAAGATCTCTTCCACTTATAAAATCCTATAATTTCATAGTGAATTTTAGGGTTTCCAGACACTCGGAACAATCCACCATCTTTTTTTATCAACACACAAGGGGGAAAAAAGAGACATCAGTCTTCGCTAAGAGAAGTTATATGAAACTCAATTACTTGCTACAAAAAAGAATTAAAATCCGAATGAAAGCCATTTGTGAGGGCTCTGAGCCAATATGTTTTGAAGCCATGCAACAAATACACATTTATATATTGATTAAAAGTATATATTCTACAAATGGACTAAACAAGAATCAGTAACAACTGAAATCTGGGCACTATCAACCTCACTAGAAGTTACCTGGTGGTAAATCAGGATCTGTAGGAGCAGCCTGCTGAATTCTTCGGGGTTTTAATGATGATTTTGTATTCTCAGTATTGCTACGATTAGTAGAATTAGACCCACAGCTTTCATGATCATCCTATTGATATTGTAAAGAAAGGAAAAAGAAACACATCGATCACATTCAAGACCCAGGAAAAATGTTGTGCAATATATGCGGTTTATGGATACTAAGATTACATAAATTTCTAACTTTATTTTTTAGTCCTGAAAACCTACACAGTATAACCAAATTTCGTAACACCCATTTTCAAACAGCATTTTAAAAATAACCAGTAGTTTAAATTATTGCTATTATCTATGGCTTTTGCAAAAGAAAAGACAGTTTATTGGAAGCTCTTAGAAATTTCTGTCTCTAAGCACCAAAAGAAAGTCTTAATATCCCACATGTTGTTCACATACTAAACTCTTCACTATTTAAAATCCAAACTAGACAGGCACGGATCAGGACTAAACATGGACTGCCTTCCGGGGTCCTGACCTGGGACCTTGGAGGAGAACGAGAGGGGCTCCTCGCGGGGCCCCCGCCCGGCCCGAGCGGCACAGGCACGGATCAGGACTAAACATG